>JARYGA010026425.1:0-21422 GCA_030545235.1 Helianthus tuberosus
GAATCCGCGAGACGGATTCAAGGAATGAAATGTATGAATGAAATGATTGAACCCGCGAGACGGATTCAAGGAAGGAAAGGTATGAATGAAATGTTTGAATCTGCGAGACGGATTCAAGGGACGAAAGGCATGAATGATATGTTTGAATCCGTGAGACGGATTCAAGGATGAAAGGCATGAACGATATGTTTGAATCCGTGAGACGGATTCGAGGAATGAAAGGTATGAATGCAATGTTTGAATCCGCGAGACGGATTCGAGGTATGAAAGGCATGAAGGGGATGTTTGGAGCCGCGGGTCTGAATCCGCGGGTCGGATTCGAATTATGAAATGCATGAAGGGAATGTTCAAAACCGCTAGTAGGAGTCAAAACATATAAATAATGAAAGGTATGGATGCTACGATTGTGTCCGCAGGACGAGTTTTAAAATATAGAAATGATAAAAATAGCCCACATCGCGATGTGTCAATAGTTTGACCATGGTTATGTCAAACGAATCATATGGGTAAATGTAAAGTAACTGGATGAAAGAATGATCAGGATTGGCACGCAAACCTAAATTTTGAATTTTAAAATGAAAGAAAGAAGTTTTGAATAAGTTATGTGTTATAAGTGCTGGTAATCGACTACTAGGAGTCAAAATGAATGACGGATTAATACCAGGATAATGATATAAGTATGCATAAGAAGGAACCTAGAGGTGATGAAACCCATCGATTCGGTGGGAGGTTGTGCATGAGCGAAGGCACATTGCACGGATGAATGAAATCTAGCCTAGTACGGCTAGTACACGTGAAGAATGTGGATAGGTCTGATCTACGGATCGCTGAGGTATGGAAGGAAGTCGAGGTAAGTAAAATGCTTTAATTTATGTCAGATAAGTATGAATTAATAAGTTGAAAACGCCCTATAAAATGCATGGTGGAACGAGTATGGTATAGTACAGAATGTTCGATTCCTAACAGTTGATATAAGAAGAAGATTATGTCGTTAAGGAATGAATCTCAAAGGTCTAAAGTGAAAATTTCGAGAATTCGCTAAACTCTCGTATAATGAATTTGCGTGACACGTGGGTTTAGGTAAATTAAATAATACATGAAATAAGAAGAATAGTAATGTAGAATGAACAAGGTGAATGGAAGATAACGTAAGAGTGTGTATGGTACAAGTAGTTATAGAAAAGATAGAATGATGTTAATTTTGGAGGGAAGTGCGTATATGTGGCCATGAAATAGTAGTTTTGTGCGGTAACAAAACAAGAACTAGATGCTAAATAATATATGTGTAGAATGTAATCTTAAGAGATAGGATGATTGTAGTAGATCCGTTGTGAACGGATCATACGAATGTATGTATGATTACAGATTGAGGAAGTATGTATATTGACCCATTATTGACAGGTCAAGGAAATGAAAATGATATGCGAAAGTATGATAAGGAAGGTAAGAAAGGTTTCGGGGACGAAACCTCATTTAAGGGTGGTAGACTTGTAACGCCCCAAAATCTGAATGTAAATAATTGTGGTGTGTTCCTATATGACACGACATGAAATTAATAACCAGGCTATTTAACCTAGTCAAGGGTATGGTTAAAAGTATTAAATGATGAAAGTAGTGTCGGTTATGTTTTAAAGGCAAACCCGAGGGGCTAAAGTGGAACAAATGAAAGTTGAGTTATTAAATATCTAAACACATACAAACACACACATACGTGTGTTCGAGAAAGAGGCAGGAGGCTCCCATGGAGCCTCAAACCCTAGCTTCAAGTTTATGCTCAAATCGGAAGGCAAGATGAGGCTTAAATCCATAACCGAGCATGGATTAATGATCACCAACACGAGGGGATCATAAGGTATGTCTTAAATCTAAGATTGGTGATCATGTGTAAAGTGGGTTATGTTCTAATCCGTAAGTTAAAGTGAAATTGATCATGTATAAGGGTTAGAATCATCAAATAGAACATAGGTTATGTATGGTTTGTGTTAATTTGATGATTAGGAGTGAAACCCACTTGTTTTGGTAAGGATGATGGCTTGAATGATCATCCAAGTTCAAATCTTAGTGATGGTTGATGATTTATGATGATTTCTTGTGAGATTAATGGAATGAAATATGATGTTGGTGTGCTTGATGTTTATGTGTGAATGGTACATGTTGATTAGGAGTAGGATTATATGAGTTATGTATGAGCTTGGAAGATTTATGCATGAACTAGTTGCACGTTATGCTTAAAAGGTGGTACGTACACCAAGAGTATGATAAGACGTATATAGTGTCGTCCGTATAGTTTGTTATGATGTTGCGAGTATATGATGATAAGTCGATAGTTAAGCATGGTTAATAGTTGACTTTTGAAAGTCAACTAAGCATAAGAAACATAATTTGAATCGTTGTCGTAAATATAGGTTGATGGAAAGTCGTATAATGCATGTTATAGCAATCCGTGTTAAATGTAATGACATGATGAGTTATATGGGATTTTAAGTTCATATGATAGAATGTGAATTTATAAGCATGTAGGAAGAAACGGGAGGTTAAACGGGTAAACGGTTCAAAAGTTATGCGCGTTTTAGTGCGTACGGACGACGAAGCGGATCTGCAGAAAAAAGTGGTTTTCTAGAGGTCGTCGCCGACGGGGGTCCGGGTCGTCGCCGACGGGCTCGCAAAACCACAAAACCGGCCGACGGCTTAAGTGACTGGATACGGGTCATTTTGGGCGACGGGCTTTTTAAGAGGCCGTCGCCGACGGTCATTGGACCCGTCGGCGACGGGTTGTCTGGCCCGCTTCTCCGATTTCTTCGTGTTGCTCTTCCGTATGATCCGTAACGCATCCCGGTGCATCGTTTTCGACACGATGATTCGTGAGCATGGCATGTAAGAAGCATTTATGTATGTTTGAAGGTAGGTATGTAGGTATATACGTATAAATGTCTTTTGAGTCTGAATGTATGTGGGTAGGTGTGTATGTAGACAGAACGTATATGTATGCAAGTGAGATATGTACGAGTGTATGTTTGTATGTAAAGATGTAAGAAAGGTATGTATGAGTGTATGTACGTATGTCTTGTTGTAGGAGGGGTATGTACGGATGTAGATGTGTATGTGTGTATGTGTGTATGTACAAGGATATGTATGAGCGTATGCATGTATGTAAAGCTGTAGGAAGGGTATGTAAGTATGTGGTTGTGTATGTAGGTATGTATAAAGGTATGTATGAGTGTATGTACGTATGTAGATGTATATGTATGTGTGTATGTAAGTACGTATGTGTGTATGATTTAGACACATTGAGGATTAACGTTATTAATGGTGTACCTTGAGAATGATAAGTAATGCAGGTACATTCATGAAGCCTCACCAGGAAATGGATACGCAGATGAAATGCTTGAAGTTTGTTAAAGAACGAAATGTGAAGTGTACGTGAATGATCTTGTTTATACAATGTGTGCTAATGTTTTGAATGTATGTGGTGAGTGCAGGTTGTACTGATCACAGGCGATTATCACAAGGAATAGAGATCGAAGATCGAGTCACAAGATAGATTGTACGGGAATAATCGAGTATGTATTCTAATAAACGGAAGTTATGCTGTTACTTTGAGAAAAAGATATGTTTTAAAACAAACTATTAAGTAAGTCAAGTCGTTGTAATGAAAGAAATTTTTAGGGCTCGATTTTCCGCTGCGATTTTTGTCATGTACGTTTTAGGGTCTTATAGAGAAGTATTATAAAAAGCTAAAAATGGAAAAAAAAAAACGCCAAAAACTACTTAAAGCCATTAAAAACGCCAACCTTGGAAAATGAAACGTATATGACCCTAAAAACTGATAAAAAGCTGAACAAAAGCAGTAAAAATACACATAGTAACTGAAATGACGGCTACTTTATTAATATCTTTTATTATAAAATAAATCCCGCCTAAACTACGCGCCAAAAACATCCTATAAGAGAGACGTCTCTGCACAATCAACTGATCACAAATCAAAAACAAAACGTCATCTTTCCTAAAAACCATTCACTTTAAAACGCCAAAAAATAGTTAAAAAAGCCACAGATGCGCAAACCTAGTTTCTTCTATATTGAGTATGGTTCTGAATGAAGTTTCACTGAATGAATTCTTCTCTGAGGTGGGTATCTCTATAAGCTTTTGCTGAATGAGATGGACAAATATTTATGAAAAAAAAGACAGATGATCATCATGTCACTTTGTTCTTGATGGATAAATTGATGCCATGAAGGGATGAATACATTCGAGTAGGCGTTGGTGTTCAACATGTCACCAAACAAGTATATATCAAACCACAATAAAGGGATCTATATAAGGTATTCAAAAAAAGGTTCAAAACGCCAAAAAGATTAAAGTAGAAGAGGCTGATGACAGTGAAGATTTGGATGAAAAATTAGATTATAATTTTTTTTCATTTTTAATTGTTTGTATCTAATTATCTGTTGTTTAATATCTAATTCTCTACTAATAAAAAAACGTCAAAACGCCTGATAGTGTGAAAACAGTGAGAACGGATGCTAGCAAAGCACGATGTTGCTATATAAAACGCCAAAAATGCCAAACAAGGTATTACTGGAAAAATCAGCACTATAGGCCTGTATCCTAAATGGAAAAACACTTGATAGAAAAAAAAATAAATAAATAAACATCAAAAAAATAACTGATGTTTTTTACATTATAGGCCTGCATCCTGATCTAAAAACAATAAAAACGCCTAAATTTGCTTAAAACGCCAAAAATGTTTACTATGATCCTGATATAAAAACAATAAAAACGCCGCGTATTTATTAAACGCAAAAAAATGGAAAGGTGATGTAACACACGTTTAAAAAAAGAAATATGAAAGGACAAAAAAGCCCATCTGCCCTTCTCTATGTCGCGTGACACGTGTTGGGCCAGGATGCGTTCTCACCGTTCTCACACTTTCTACCGTTTTCTCCTAATCCCGTTTCTATATATATATATATATAGGGTAGGGTTCCAGCGTGAACAACCTCCCAAGAGTGAACTGCGTGAACAAATTTGGACCCTTGATTTCCTTTTTAGTTGTTAAGGGTAGGATTGTAATTATATAAAAATTTAGATTTAAATCATTATTTTAATAATTGATTTAAGTTACATCTTGCCTAATTTAAATTCATTATCCACATTATGTTTTATTTATTAATAAGATAATAATTATCAAAACAAACAATAAATCACCAGATTTCAATTTCAATTTTTATTTCAGATTTCATCACTAGAATTCAAATTTTGATTTTTAAGATTCACGTAACCTTCATATTTCAACGGTATACACATGTGTACTTGGATATAAATAGAACAGTACACATGTGTACTCAGCATCGTACATATGTGTAATTAGCTACATAATACATACATAGAAACAATACATGTAAAACTATTTTATATTTAACAAATTACAAGTTCCATAATGTTTTCCAAACCAAACAAAAAAACATATAATTACAAGTTCCAGTTTCGTAAAAACAATAAACCCAACATAATCGAAAAAACAAGAAACATAATCTTTTACAACTATTCGCCACGTTGTAAGCTGAATCATCCTTATCGACCTTCCATCTCCACTTTTCTCGTTAACGACATCTCCTATAATAGCACAAAAAAAACTCAGCAACTAATACTTTGCATAATTCACAAGTGTACATCAACAACTTTACACATTCAATACACAAAAAAATCTGAGATATCATAAAAAACAGACGCTATACACATGTGTACATCGCATTAAAAACAGAACTAAATCATAATACACATGTGTACATCGTATATAATAAGACCTATATAATAGAAAATGTTCCACGGGCAGAATTAACCAGATAAGCTCTTTGGCAACAAACCTTTGAAGAGTTATCCACTTACCCGTCCAGATTACCAACGGTATAAAGAGAAACATTATAGCAACCGTTACACATTTTTTTATTAGATTAGATGGCCACTTATATTTACTTACAAGTTACACCACATAAGCTAGGCAACTTTGGAATGTTAACTGCCAATTATCACATAGATACGAACCCATAATACAAAATTTTCTTGTTTTTTCAAGAATAAAATAACATTTCCAAAAAATCAAAATACAAGATGCAATCAATGCAAAATGGAAATTACTTGATTTGTGAGAGAGAGAGTGATTTAAGCAATCAATGCAAAATGAAAATTACACATGTACCCTTTTTATATTTAATTAAATGGAAAATTTTAATCAAATAATTACCATCATGCCACTCACTTTAATCTCAAGATCATAAAAATCAAGGGCCCAGATCAGTTCACTCTTGGGATTTTGTTCACGTTTGAACCTAATCCTATATATATATATATATAGGGTGGGTTTCTAGAGTTAACATTAGTGTATTTGCGAACTGAGTGAACAAATCTTGTCCATTGATCTACACACGTGGATGGCTAGGATTTCATCATCAAATCGTAAAATACACTAGTGTATTTCATCATCAAATCCTGGCCATTGATCTACACATATGTATGACCAGGATTAGTTCGCTCAGTTCGCAAACTACACTAGTGTTCACTCGTGAACCTAATCCTATATATATATAATTATTATTAATTTTAATTAATATATAATTTGGGAATGTTGATGAATAGTAGTTTTATTTGTATAATAATATATAGTTTTTTAAATTTTTTTATTATTTCAATATTATACTAGATTATTATAATATTTATCTTAAACCTTAAAAATATTTTGATTTATTTTAGCGATTTTCTTTTTTAATATTACTGATACCGTCTGAGTAACGTCCATACTGGTACCGTATAACATCAGTTTAGTGTTTTTTTATAAAGTGATGTATGTTACAATTTTTTTATTAATATGATATAACGTTTTATAAAATTTTGAATATATTGTCGTAATGTGCTTATTATTATGTAACATTCGATAAAAGTTCAATTCGAATAAGTCAAATATAGTTGATTTTTATCGTCACAAACCAAACATACACCGACCAAACAACAACAGTACCGGTGCCATATTCGTTTTTATAGTTTTCTTGACATGGCAATATTTGTTGAACACAGAGTTGTATTCGCAATATGTAGGTCCTGAATACGGATCACCACGTGTTTTGATACGTTTGTTTATGCGTAATTTAAACGAACGTATATGTTGAATACATGATGTAAAAAATGTTTAAGCTTCAATTATAACTTGTCAAAAACATACACACTTTGATTTGGCTCTAACAAGCACAGCTGAATAATTGTCTAAAACAAACTAGGCAAAAACATATAGATAGGCATTTGGTAACAAGCCAAACCAAATGTAACATATGTAACACATCATTAAACCTATACAATCTAGACACCATTCATTTGTTTAACTCCTATGACTCGACGACTACGTGGCTATATACATTTTTGCATCTACATAATAAAGTATTTTTTGGTATCATAAGCTATATGAGTGCCGGTACGATACAGGTATCGTAACGAACTAAATCGATACCGACCGAACAACACCAGTATAGGTATTCATTAGGTATTCATTTTTGTCGTTTCAGTCGATGTAAAACACATGCCAAATGCTATACCGAGTGTTGATATCATATCAGTGTTGTAATGAATCGGATCGATAATGAACAAAAACCCATCTCAAAGCGCGAGGGAATCTCATTACTTATATATGTATTTACATTTACAACTCCTATGAATAGTGATTTTATTTTTTTAGGTATTTGTATTAATTTTTTTACCAATATTTTATTCATCATTTTACTTGATTATTTTCTAATAATGTACATACATTAACTTGTTTTAAAAATCTAACTTCGCAACTATGTTTAATTTTTTCAACACTGTGATATTAATTTTAACAAAAATGGTTGTTGTATCCCTGTCATACCAAACAGTTACGAAATCGATGATGAATAATAATTTATATTTTTAAGTATTTATTTGTATATTAATAATGTTTTATTCATCATTTGGTTCGGGTTTTTTTTTTTTTTTTTTGTAATAACTTGAGTTCTATGTTGTTTTTCAACATTATGATATAAGTTTTAATTAAAACGGATATTGAGCCACTATTGTACCAATCCGAACCGAAATCGATCAAACAACATCTATATGAGTACTAGTATTTATTTTTATTGTTTTAATTACTTTAAATTAACTGATATCGTATTGTTACCATAGCATACCGAACAACATCGATGTTAGAACCTGTATTCATTTTTTATTGTTTCATGTTTGATAACATATACCGTGGCACTACCATAGTAAACCGAATCGAAACCGACCAAACAACATCAGTATTACCAGTATGTAGTTTTATTGGTTTTACTTTCGATAACCTGATGCCATATCTTTACCATCTTGTACCGAGCAACATTGGTATACCGGTATGTATTCATTTTTATGGTTTTCGGTTTCGATAAATTTTCATTAATACAACTTTGTTTGTGACGATAGATGAAACATCGGTACCAGTATCGTGACGATCTGAACCGATGGATACCGTTCGAACAATTTTTTTATCGTTTTCGGTCGATGTAAAACACGCATTTATTTCTATATTAAGTGCATGTATTGTACTAGTATTAGTATTGTAATGAACCAAAACCAATCAAATACCCACAGTAGCGTATCGCGGCAATGCGCTGAAAAACACCCTAGTTCACTTTATTGGATAACCTAGTATATGATTTAAAACTTCTTGCATATGATAATAAATAGCCATCTTCTCAACTCAATTTAAAATAATAAATAAAAAAAACCCTCATTTGTTGTTTTGACATCATGACATGTAAATTGTTATAAGATGGTTAAAAGGAATCGGACTCCTCGCTGCGATTTTCCTCCTTGGCGAGAAAGAGTTTCCAACAAAAATAAAAACGGTCAAACCTGGGTTAAATCTCCCGCTTCTTCTTGATCAGCTGTTGAGCATTATCGGGACCATGCAGCCGCATTGACACTTCCTCGCGACACCGATTGACCCAGAAACACCGTTAACACTCGTCGACGACCATCCCCGTCACCGGTTCACCATTGAACCACTACGGGCTTGTCCTTGGTTATGACTAGAGATGAGAAAAATAATTGGTTCCAAACCCGACCCGGTAGAACCGACCTGGAACTGGTTCCGGTCCCTACCCGCTTTATTGAAGAACCGGTTCCGGGTTCAAAAAACCCGTAGGTTCTTACCCAGTTCCACATTTTATAAAAAAAAATAGGTTCGTAACCGGTTCCTACCCGAAACCGGTTCCTCTGTAAACAAATAAAACCAGGTGCATTAAATTCTAGCATTGATTGACTTTTGCTACCGTTAGAATCGATTCCTAGCCATTGCAATCGATTCCTAGCCATTGCAAATCACCCATTTAATTAATGCATTGTTACCGTTGGAATCGATTCCTAGCCGTTGGAACCGATTCCAGTATAAATAGTGAACAAAATTCATTTATTTTTCACACCATCTTCATCTTCTTCTTGATTCTTTATCTACTCAATAAGCTCTTGATTCATTTGATACTATGGCATCCAAGAATTCCAAAACCACCCATTCTCCATCCGTCAACCAAGGTCCTCAATCCGCTCCATATGTTGTTGGGACACTCACACATAATCGCAATATGGAGGTATGGTGCAATTGGGATTTGGTGGAAATGAGTGACGGTTCGCAAAAGGCTCAATGCAAACATTGTGGACCTTTGTTAAGCAAGGACTCCAATTCAACATTGACGAAACATATAAAGAACAAATATTGCAAGACTTTGAAAGAAGTAACACCCGGTCAAGTGCAACTATCTAAAGATGGTACTATATTCCGTTACGATCACATGTTAGCTCGGGACATGATGGCTAAGTTGGTGATTCAACAATCATTGCCTTTTGGACACTTCGACAACCATCTTTTAACTAAGGTTATTAAAGAGACGCTAACCACGCTACAAACATGAGTGTCGTCGTACTTTAAAACGTCATTGTTTAAATTTATGGGAAAATGCAAGAAAATACTTAATCGATTTTTTTTTTAAATTTAAAAACTAGTGTTAACTTAACTAGTGATGTGTGGTCGGCTCCACATGGTTTACCCGAATCATACATTTGTGTCACCGCTCACTAGGTTGATCCCGATACGTGGCAAATTATGAAGCGTACGATTACGTTTGACGAGTTGACTAATGCAAGAACAAGATTGTTGATGAAGACGAGGAAGACGAAGTAGAAACTAATGATTTAGAAGACGATTGTACCGAAGTGGCCCCACCAAAGCGAGCCGCAAGTCAAATGGCCACACCCACGACAAGTAAACGGTCAAAGAAATAAACCGCAATATGTTTGTATTTTCTTAATATGTTTGTATTTTTTAATATGTAATTTTTTATTCAAATTAAGGTTTTTTTTTTTTAAAGAGTCGATTCCTACAGTATGATTGCAGTGATTTTATTGAGTTACCCGGTTCTTCAGAGGAACCGGTTACAACCCTACCCGGAATCGGTTAGTATCGGTTCCACTATTATTGGTCTGAAACTGGTTAGGAACTAGACCCGGTTCCTTCAAGAATCGGTTCCACCCACAACCATACAAGAACCGGGTCCGGTTAGGAACCGTTCCGGGTATTAAAAAAACCTGATTTGCCCATCTCTAGTTATCACACCGTGTTTTCGCCCTCATACAGCACCACTATGAACCATTGATGTTCGTCATGTCTTCCTTCCGTTGGAGTTTTATTCCAGCCATGATGCATCCCGCTTTTTGGAATTTCGAATTAACTTCTCACAATTTGGTCCAATGTAATCCAACACCGCCATGACCTCCCGTTCATTACACTGATTCCACTTTGCAACTTTGTTTTTAGTCTCTTTTAATTTCAATATTAACAACCACTAGTATCTTCACCTCCCTACATTTGCTTCTAACTTCTTCTTCTTCTGGAGTCTCCTCCACAATAAATCTCGAAAACTTGTCGATATTTTTTCTTCATACCCTTTCTCCACCGTTGTAGCCCCTACAACCAAAAGGGGCTGCTCCCCTTGTTCAAAAACCGACTCTGAAAACCCTAAGCTCTGATACCAATTGTTGGAAAATCATATCCTTGATCAAACATACATAAACATTATATTGAAACACCTTGTTCTACTCTTTTTATTATCAACCAAAGCACATCAATTACAATAACCTTAACCATCTATTTATACTAAACTAAACCCATCCTACTATGACTTAAACACCAATTAACTAATTATTAAACTCAAACTAGATAAATATATCTTATGAGAATGGATCCTTTACATGACAGAAGTTTCGTACGAAGCATACGCGAGTTTGAGAGGAGGACAAGTGTCCTTGGCTTGAAGGGTAATTTAGTCCTTTATCACTTAAACAACTTCCCCCTTGATTTTCAAACGACTATAACTTTCTCATATGTTAATATATTTTTTTTAATTACACCATAATAATGAGCATTTCATTCTCTTTAATTCGAGCAGCGTATTGCTGTAGTTTTCTTAAAAACAATTATTGGATTTTGAATACCCATTAGTTCATTATGTGATTACGTGATTTTGAATACCCAGCACATGACTACGTGAATACCCATTATGTGATTACACATTCAACATAAACCATTACGTGATTACACATTCAATATAAATCCATTACTTTATTACACATTCAATATGATTTGTTATAACTGATGTTATTATGATTATGCTATTACGTGATTACACATTTAATAATAAGAACTTGATTGTTTTATGCTTTATTATGTGATTAAATCTCTAATATACAACATTATGTGGTTATTACAGGCTGATTTTGCTAATGTTTTGTATATAATTTATCTTTAATACATGACTATGCCTGAAATATCAGGTATTCGATATGAAATATTATGCATTACATGTTTTTGTTTTTACATAATCACTCAGTATGGCATCACATAAAATTCAATAATGAAATCACGTAATCACAAAATGAGTATTCAAAATAACATAGTCACGTAATAATACATAGTCAGCTATTTTTATGTAATTACATAATCACTTAGTGGGGTTTCACAGACTATAATGAAATCACGTAATAGGTATTCACATTACGTAGTCATGTTGGGTTTTCAATATCATGTAATCACGTAATAGGTATTCAAAAATCATCTAATTTTTTTAAACTATAACAATAGACTGCTCGAATTAAAGATGATGAAATGCTTGGTGTAATTTAAAAAAAAATATTAACATATAAAAAGTTATAGCCGTTTGAAAATCAAGAGATAAAGGAGTTCAAGTGGGAAAGAATCAGAATACAATTTCTCTATTTGTTTCTTCAATTGTTTGAACCTCGTAATTACGAAATGTCATCCCTAGCTTTGAGCCATTGATCTACCAAGACCAATAGCTCTACTTGTCGCCTACCCTTCGCATGACTTCCTTCACTTATACAAGATCCACAAACTATATCTTCTTAAATAAAATAAAATATTAAAAATTATCTGGAAAATAATAATAAATAAACCAAACTTTATCTTTAACTATTTAAATTATCTAGACCCACTTCAACTCTGATTAAGATTAACCCTTTAAATTTGCTAGTGATTGCAAATATCTTGTTAGTTAAACTGGTCATGATATCGGTTAAAAAAAAATACTCAAAATGTACTAATTTGCATTATGGAAAATAAGGACTACGTCTTGTTACAAAACAATGGTACAAAAAAGCTCATTGAATCTGGATAGTAAAAATCTAATACTAATAAAAGAATCCCTTTAGATAATGACACATGACGTTCTCTTCATCAATTTAGTAATAATATTGTTATCAAAATGTCATGTGACAATTTCTTATGCTACGGCAACCATAATAAATAATAATAATAAGTAAATTAATATAAGAATCATTATCCACCTTAATAAATAATTCTAAATAAACCTCATCTCCCTCAAAAGAAATTGATATACCATGATGCTAGGGTTAATAAATTATACTATACGATATAGAGATAAAAATATAAGAATTACTTTATCTCTTGAATATACCGATTTTATAGATTAGATATCAAGATTATTTTCGCCTCTATGACATAGATAAAAGATTATTATATTTTTTAATATGTTTGTGTTTAATATGAATATCCTTCAAAATTCAAAAGCCTTTTAATCGTTAGTTTATTTTTATCTGTAACGAAACTATTATATATAATATTAAAGAAGAGAACTTCTACAGTTCTCTTCTACAGTGTTTATTATTATTATTATTGTTGTTGTTGTTGTTGTTGTTGTTATATATTTCATCCTTTAGTTTATTTTGTCATTCACTATAAACTTTCATTTGCACCTCATTTAGTTTAATTATTGCATTCTTTTTCTTTTACTTTAACCAAATTACTTTAATACCCTAAACATTAATAAAGTTATTATACAACTCCTAAACCGATCGAATTCCTATCGTTTTCTTTTTCGTTTTACCTTTATTTACCTTTGTTATTTATTGCATTGTTTTACTTTTTCTTATTTTTTTATCCTCAAAGCCGGGTTACGAAAAAATAACATAACACATTTAAATATTATTTTGTCATGGTGTGCGATAAGTTCTGAATTTCAATCGCATCCATGCGCAACGCGCAAGTAACTACTACCCTAGTTATTATTATTATTATTATTAATATCTCCAATTTAATTATTTATGCATTATTATAATAACTTTATTTGTAAATATAACACCTCATTAAGATTAACCACATATATTTTTAAAACCAAATTATTTAAACTATTAATTATTTATAAAAATGGTAAAGTTACAAACAAAATATATCAAATCTAATTTAACTTTTAATATAGGATTATTGTCACGTGTGACTCTCTCCTTCAACCTTACGATTTAAACTTACATTTTATTTTAAAATAACTTTTGTAATCCTTATCCTTACTAATATAATAAATTTAATTTAAATATGTTAATAACCAGATTAGGATGCACTATTTAATTAATAGTATTAGTTTAATACAATGAATTTTGTTAAATATTATGGTAAAATAAAAAATACAATAATTAGATCTTTTTAGTAAAATATCCTTATTTTGGTACTAATCGGAATAACACGATAATTAGATTATACTAATATTACACTTTTTTAACTATGTGATCAAGATTATATAGAAGTATGATTTACATTTATTTTGATATTTTACGTGTGTAATACACGGGTTTGTAACAGATATAAATTAAAATATTATTCAATCTAAGTTTATTTTATATTTAATCGGTGTGATACACGTGTTTATATGGCACGTCGTTTCTTGCCGTTCAGAAAAAAATTGTTGTAGTAAGGAGTTTAATATAAAGCCAAATGTCACGAACGAGAGTAATTTACATCCATAGACGTAATTAATTTATTATCTATTAATTAATATATTAAATAAAAATAGTATAAATAATAGACTTTTTAGGCTCACAAGCTCAATAAGTGAAGCTCGGGCTCGTTTACTAAATAAGCTTATTTTTAGGTTCGAGGTTGGCTTGTCTACAAGTTTAAATAAGCTCGGTTCGACTCGACTCGTTTACACTAAGGCTCGACGAGCCTAACGAGCTTCACATGCGAGGCTCGAGCTCAGGCTTGATAAACAAACGAGCTTTATTTTAGGCTCAAGCTCGGGCTCGGGCTCGATAAGGCTCGGCTCGTTTCGAGCTTTTTCTCTAGCCGATCTCGAGTAGCTCACGAGCCGCTTGGCTCATTTGCACCCCTAGACGTACTGATGTCATAATAACAAAATAATAGGTGAATCCAATAGTTGTAGGTTTTATAAGCATTTAAGCCATGCAGAAATTATTGTACCCACGTCACGTTCTTCACTCATAATTAATATGTCTCTTACAATACAAACCTAAGTTTATCAACAACAACAACAACCATACCCAGTATATCCCACAGATAGCAGAGCTATTTATAGGGTCTGGGGAGGGTGGGATGTAGACAGACCTTGCCTCTATCCATAGGGATAGAGAGGCTGCTTCCAGAGAGACCCTCGGCTCGAAAGCGAACAGCAAACCAACATATCAGGTCAAAGAATGCATGAATATGAAATATTAAGAAGCAGCCTATATGAAAAACTTCGTGCATATGTCCAGTGGCGAAGCTTGAATTTTTCGGCCGGGGGGGCAAAAACGTATATACCAAAAAATTTCTATAGAACCGGGGGGGGGGGGGGGGGGGGGCGGCCGCCCCTCCCCGCCCCTGCATATGTCATTATATCCTTATTAAGAAGCTGCCCTATATGAAAAACTTCGTACACTTATTATATATCCTTCGGAATTTGTACCCGGTTGCTTTTGAATACATATATATGGGACGGTTTTGTACGAAATTACTTAGTAGGGTTTCACATACTATAATGAAATCACGCAATTGGTATTCAAATCACGTAGTCATTCTTGGTTTTCAAAATCATGTAATCACGTAATAGGTATTCAAAAATCATGTAATTTTTTAAGAAAACTATAGCAACAGAATATTCGAATTAAAGAGGATGAAATGCTCGTTAATACGGTGCAATTTTAAAAAAAAATATTAACGTATAAAAAGTTACAGCCGTTTGAAAATCAAGAGAGAAAGTAGTTCAAGTGGGAAAGAACCAGAATACATTTTCTTTATTTGTTTCTTCAATTGTTTGAACCTCGTAATTACGAAAATGTCATCCCTAGTCGCCTACCCTTCACATGACTTCCTTCTCTTGTACAAGATCCACATACTATATCTTCTTAAATAAAATAAAATATTAATAATTATCTAGACAATAATAATAAATAAACCAAACTTTATCTTTAACTATTATAAATTATCTTGACTTCAACAACGATTAGGATTAATCCTTTAAATTTGCTAGCTATTGCAAATATCTTGTTGATTGAACTGGTCATGATATCAGTTTAAAAAAAAAATACTCAGAATGTACTAATTTGCATTATGGAAAATCGGACTACGTCTTGGTACAAAAAATAACAACAATCTAATACTAATAAAAGAATCCATTTAATTAATGACACATGACATTCTCTTCATCAATTTAGTAATAATATTGTCATCAAAATGTCATATGGCAATTTCTTATACTACTACAACCATAATAATAATAATAATAATAATAATAATAATAATAATAATAATAATAATAATATTAATAATAATAATAATAATAATAATATAAGAATCATTATCCACCTTAATAAATAGAGTTAAATGTCATTTCAGTCCTTGTGTTTTGGGACATTTTGTCGGATACTCCAAAGGTTTCATTTTTCACCTGTGGGTCCAAAAAGATTTCATCGTTGCCACTTTAGTCCACTGGGTTAACTTCATTCATTTTTTCTGTTAACAAGAAAGGCAATTTGGTCATTTTATATGGCTGAATTGCCCTCTAGTTAATAGAATTACATATAGAATGACCGAATTGCCCTTATCGTTAACAGAAAAAAATGGATGAAGTTAACCCAGTGGACTAAAATGGCAGCGGTGAAAACTTTTTAGACCCACGGGCGAAAAATGAAACTTTTGGACTAAACTGGCGAAATGCCTCAAACCACAGGTACTAAAATGACATTTAACTCTAATAAATAATTCTAAATAAACCTCCTCTCTCTCTCTCTCTCTCTCAAAAGAAATTGATAAACCATGATGCTAGGGTTAATAAATTATATTATTCTATATAGAGATAAAAATATAAGAATTATTTTATCTATTGAATATACCGATTTTATAGATTAGAGATCAAGATTATCTTCGGCTCTATGACATAGAATAAAGGGTTACTATATTTTTTAATATGTTTGTGTTTAATATGAGTATCCTTTAAAATTCAAAAGCCTTTTAGTACTTAGTTTATTTTTATCTATAACGAAACTATTATTATTATTATCATTATTATTATTAGTAGTGGTAGTAGTAGTAGTGGTAGTAGTATCTCCAATTTAATTATTTATGCATTATTATAATAATTTTATTTGTTAATATAACACCTCATTAAGATTAACCACATATATTTCTAAAACCAAATTATTTAAACTATTAATTATTTATAAAAATGGTAAAGTTACAAACAAAATATCAAATCTAATTTAACTTTTAATATAGGATTATTGTCACGTGTGACTCTCTCCTTCAACCTTACGATTTAAATTTACATTTTATTTTAAAATATCTTTTTAATCCTTATCCTTACTAATATAATAAATTTAATTTAAATATGTTAATAACCAGATTATGATGCACTTTTTAATTAATAATATTAAATAAATACAATGTATTTTATTAAATATTATTGTAAAATAAAAAATATAATAATTAGATATTTTTAGTAAATTATCCTAGTTTTAGTACTAATCGGAATAATGCGATAATTAGATTATACTATTATTACACTTTTTTAACTATGTGATCAAGATTGTATAAAAGTATAATTTACATTTGTTTTGATATTTTACGTGTGTAATACACGGGTTTGTAACACCTAAAATTAAATTATTATTCAATATAAGTTTTTTCATATTTAATCTGTCTCATACACCAGTTTATATACCAGTTTATATGGTAGTAAGATAGTTTAGGGTATGTGTAGTGGGCGGTATGTGAGGGGGCGGTATGCCTCATAGCACCGGCATAGCGCTGGCACACCGCCACAGAGGGCGCCATCGAGCGGAAAAAAGAAGGAGGCGCGATATGTATAGCGCTTTGATGAAATGGTTATTTAATAATTTGACCGTTACAAAACGGTCATATCCAATAAAAAAAAATCAATTTTTAATTCTCACACTATAAATAACTCCCACTCTTCTATTTTTTTTTACAAATCATACTCAAATACCCTCCTCTTCTCTATATATTTTTTTAAAAGTTTTGAAGCTACTCCCATCCTATTAAAAAAAATGGGTTCCCCGTCGGAAGACTCGTTCACCGATATTTACCGAAGATTTTTTTCACCCGAAGAAGATGCGGAGGAGGAAGAAGCGGTTACGAGTGTGTGTACTTTTATGATACAAGCACTTGAGCACGTTCGGCCTACTCCCCCTCCACGACCCATCTTGCGGCGCACCTATATCTTGCGAGATCGTGAAGCCGTGAACGCGCGTTTGATGAGAGACTATTTTGATGCGACACCGGTTCACGGACCCAATGTTTTTAGACGGCGTTTTCGTATGAGCCAAAGGTTATTTTTGCGCATTTCTAATGATTTGGAAAATAAGTATGATTTCTTTAAGCAAAGAATGGACGCGCGAGAATATTTAGGCTTCACCTCAATTCAAAAGGTCACATCCGCGTTACGTATATTAGCATACGGAAACACGTACGACATCAACGACGAGTACTTGAAGATGGCGGAGAAAACAACCCGAGATTGCGTGGAACATTTTTGCTATGGTATTTTTTATTGACTTTTATTTATTTATTTACTTACTTTTATATATTGATTTTTTAGTACCTTACTAGTAAAACTTTTATACATTAAATTATATTTTAGGTATATGCCAGTTATATGGAAAACGTTATTTGAGAAATCCCACTTGGAACGACCTTCAACAAATATATGAGGTGCATCTAGAAAAGCATGGAATACCCGGCATGATTGGTAGCTTGGATTCTCGTCAATGGCGTTGGTATAATTGTCCAACCGCATGGCGAGGTCAACATACACGGGGTGATCAAAAAGGGCCAACTTTGGTATTACAAGCTGTTGCGT
This sequence comes from Helianthus tuberosus, assembly GCA_030545235.1. Classification (NCBI taxonomy): domain Eukaryota; kingdom Viridiplantae; phylum Streptophyta; class Magnoliopsida; order Asterales; family Asteraceae; genus Helianthus; species Helianthus tuberosus. Next base: position 18,720 of record JARYGA010026425.1, read on the forward strand.
CATACGACCTTTGGGTTTGGTCGGCCTTCTTTGGTGTAGCCGGGTGTTTTAACGATATTAATACGTTAGAGACTTCACCATTAGTAGAGAGCTACATTTCGGGAACTATACCAAAGGCCGGTTTTCATGCGAACGGGAACGACTACGAGCATGGCTACTATTTGGGCGATGGTATATACCCGGAGTATTCGATTATTGTTAAAACGTTTTCTGAAACGTTCGATGCGAAAAGAAATTATTTTAAAAAATTACAAGAGTCTTCAAGAAAGGATATCGAGAGGTGTTTTGGGATTCTACAGCAACGATGGCATTTTATCAGAAATCCTTGTCGCATGTGGCATAAGGATAAAATACGAATGACCATGTATGCTTGCATCATTTTGCATAATATGATCATTGAGGATGATGGAAAAGCGATATGCCAAAACTACATTCCGGAAGATTTAGTCGAAGGAACCCAAGCAACAATGGAAGAGAGACTCGCAAATGCTCAACTATTGCGATCTAGGGACATACATAACACGTTGAAGGCAGATTTGGTTGAGCATGCTTGGGCGATTCGCCCAATTCGATACAACAATGAACACGAAGAAGATTCCGAGGAAGAAGAGGTTGAGGAATTCGAAGACGGGAACTTTGAAGACGTAGGTTTGGATGCTGGAGAAAACGAAGAGGAAGAAGGAGAGAACGAAGACGAAGAAGATTAATCTTTTTTTTATGTGTAATGTTTTTTTTTTATTTTAGTGTAATGTTTTTTAATTTAATGAAATGAATTTTAATTTTATAAAGTTAGAAAATAATTATAAAAAATTAGAAATTAATAATTGAGTAATGATTAGACGGGGGCTTTATGACTACGGGCTTAAAATGCATAAGGCCCCATAACGCCCCACGCTGACGTGGCGCGCCACGTGTCGCATAACGCCCACAAAGGGGCGTTATGACTACACATGGCCTTAATATAAAGGAAATGGTACGGACGAGAGTAATTTACATGCATAGATGAACTGATGTCATAATAATAAAATAATAGGTGAATCCAATAGTTGTAGTTTTTATAAGCATTTAAGCCATGCAGAAATTATTGTACCAACGTCACGTTCTTCACTCATAATTAATATGTCTCTTACATACAAACCTAAGTTTATCATATTCAGAATATTTAATAAAAAATACATAAATCATTTTGCAGGCATAGTCATCTTGGTAGGTTTTAATTACTATTTCAACAACTAATCACCTTTTGTTACTTGTATTAAATATTAAGAAGCTGCCTATATGAAAAACTTCGTACATATGTCATTAGATCCTTATTAAGAACCTGCCTATATGAAAAACTTCGTAAACATGTCACTATATCCTTCAGAATTTGTACCCGGTTGCTTTTAAATACATATATATGGGACGGTTTTTTACGACTTCTATTCATATATAAAAATTAATAAATTTTTCTGCGCGTTGCGGCGGCGGCTAAACGTAAAATAACTCGAATTTATATCATTTAACGAAAACGTATTATATTTGAGACCCGATATGTTTCCGAACAAAGTTTACGTTAAAACGTATACCAACTGAAAACGTATCTAAGAATAAGCAAAAAAAAAAAACGTATTATATTTGACCTAATTATATTTTGGAAGAAACTTACGGTGAAACTTAAACCAAGTTATATTTATACTGACACATACATAAAAAGAAACACATAAGAATATAGTGTTTTATTTACCTATATAATAAAAAGAGTATGTAATGAACAGTAATAAAATATATATTAAAAACAGAAACCTATATATATATATATATATATATATATATATATTAAAAAGAGTATGTGATGAACAGTAATAAAATATATATTAAAAACATAATGGAATTAACAGTAATAAAAATAGAATTGAATGAATGATATCGGGTACCAGTGCCGGTATTAAAATTACCAAACCAGGTGTATTTTCGGTATCGGTTCGGCACCAGTATTTATCGGTTTTTACCCTCAAATACCATTGTCGTACCAGTACCGACCGGTACCGTACCAGGTATATTTGGTACCGGTACCCACTTTTGGGGATTTCGATAATGGTTTTAAAAAGAGTATGTAATGAACAGTAATAAAATATATATTAAAAGCAGAATGGAATTAACAGTAATAAAAATAGAATTGAATGAATGGTATCGGGTACCGGTGCCGGTATTAAATTTACCAAACCGGGTGTATTTTCGGTACCGGTTCGGCACCAGTATTCATCGGTTTTTACCCTCAAATACCAGTGCCGTACCAGTACCGACCGGTATCGTACCAGGTATATTTGGTACCGGTACCCACTTTTGGGGATTTCGGTAACGGTATTTTCGGTACCGGTTGGTACCGGGCTCATCAAATCCTGTAGCAACGTAGCAATGCAAGTAATTGCGCCGTTTAGATTACTTTTCATACACACAGTAAGTAAACTGTATTTCGTTTGTATGAGGTTTTATACACACAACAACTTATTTTGCTTTATTTTTTGTCTTTTTCTGTAATGAATGAATTGTACCATATAAAACTAACTTGGATATTTAGATTATTGATGAGCAATCACATCAAATCATGTAATCAAACCGGTATAGTAAGTATCGTATCGGTACCAAATTTACTATACCAAATCATTTTCGATACCAATTTGGTACCCACCTTTTGGCGTTTTTAGAATCGTTACTTTCGGT
>JARYGA010026426.1:0-17610 GCA_030545235.1 Helianthus tuberosus
TTTCGCCATATACATCCCGACGAAACTGATATGTTTCGCCATCAAGCATCTCGACGAAACAGTGTGTTTCGCCATAGCACTTCACGACGAAACAGAATGTGTTTCGTCGGCCCATTGATTCGCAAAGCCCATTAAGGGCCCAGAACGGTAATTCGTGGATATTAAGTGAAACCGACTTCCTGTTTCACACTTTTAAAAAAAATAGAAACCCTAGAACTCTCTCTTTTGAAAAGGCGATACCCATCATCAACCATCATCTTCTCTCTCGAATCCTCCCTTGTTCATCCCGAATATCTCGGTTAGTGCGTGCTTGTCTAAATCGGTTTCTTTGTCCCTTGATTTCTTTATACATGTTGTGTTTATGCTTGATTTCTGGATTATAGGAGGGTATGTTGATGATACTCGGTTCTGAATGTTGTTTATATGGCTGATTCTGAATACACATTAGTATCTTGATAGGAATCGATGATATGATGTTGTATGTTAATCTATATGTTGTACACATAACCTAGGGTTCGTGCTAGACGTTAAGAACTGTGATGCTTATGTTATGATGATGTTACGATGTTTCTGTGTTGTATGATTTCTGTATGATTGAGGAATTGCTGTTTTACGGCTGTTGGGATTATGTGTTTTTCGCATCTGCTGTAACTGATGTCTGCGAAACTGAACTGTTCGACGAAACAGAACTCTCGGCGAAACAGAATGTGTTTCGCCAAAAGTAGTCGACGAATCAGAAGTTCTGTTTCGCCAGGGGACACCTCGACGAAACAGAATGTGTTTCGTCAATATTGTGATTCGTCGTTATCTGTGTTTCGTCATTATCTGTGTTTCGCCACTATCTGTGTTTCGCCAACATGCGTGTTTCGCCGAATAGCTGATCTGTGCAGTAACTTGAGTTAATTCTGTTAAGTGTTAACTGGAATATTTAACTGCTGTTAAGTGTAGCCATCTTGTATATGATTGTGATTACGTGCTACATGTTTATACGTGCATAACTTGGACACAAACTGATTTCACATACGTGCATACTTTAGGACGTGATTGACTTACTTTGAGCACATACCTAGCATACCGAGCGAAACAAGGTGAGTTCACACTCCTACCAAGGCATGGGATTCCCGGGGTTGGGAATGGGTTGATTGATTATTTATGCTTGAGAGTTATCGGAATTTCAAACCATTGGCCTCGGATGAGGAAGGTCGATGGTAGATACTACTAGACTAGCGATAACTATACTTTTCTTCGCAAACATGCCTGGAATGGCCGCGAACTATACTAGAACGATCTTCGCAAACATGCCTGGAATGGCCGCGAACTATACTTTAATCTTCGCAAACATGCCTGGAGGGCCGCGATACAAACATAACCAGTCTAGAAAATAGGGGAAACCCCCACTAATCTTCGCAAACATGCCTTGAGGGCCGCGATGCTATTACATACGATACATGATTACTAATCGAACATACGATTCACGAAATGAACATTATAACTAAATATCCAACTGTGAACTCGCTCAACTAGTTGTTGACTCTCTGTTACATGCCTTGCAGGACCTTAGGTACTTTTGGAGCTTGCACGGGAGGCACAGTCGTTGTGGACATGGATCGTGAATGTGTTGTTAAACATTATAACATTTTGTACTTAAACTTATGTTGGGTTACATTAAATGCTTCCGCTACACGCTTGTTTATATTTGGTTTTGTAAACACCTATCGTATTGATGAATGACTTTTGATATACATACTTATGTTCAATATGATTGGTGGCTTGATCCTGGTCATGTCACGCCTCCAAGCGGTAGTATTCCGTGTGGGGTTTTTGGGGGTGTGACATATAGTGTATAGTATAAGTCTCGTATAGGTCCCATATAGGTCTATACGAGAGCTATACGAGACTTATACTATACTATACGATACGATACAACACGATAGGCTTATACAAGACCTATACGAGACTTATACTACACTATACTATACTATACGATACGATATGATACGATACAATACAATACGATACTAGACTATTGGTTAAGATACAACACTCGTATAGGACTATAGGTGTGGTTTAGGTCCCGTTTAGGCCTATAGGCTTATACAAGACCTATAGGGGCCATATACTAGACTTATACTATACACTATACGATACGATACAACGCCCGTATACGTCGATAGGCCTATACAAGACCTATAAGGGACCTATACTACACTATATGATACGATAGTATCGTATTGTATCGTATATTATGGTATCGTATCGTATTGTATCGTATAGTGTATAGTATAAGTCTCATATAGGTCCCATATAGGTCTATACGAGAGCTATACGAGACTTATACTATACTATACGATACGATACAACACGATAGGCTTATGCAAGACCTATACGAGACTTATACTACACTATACTATACTATACTATACTATACTATACTATACGATACGATATGATACGATACAATACGATATTAGACTATTGGATAAGATACAACACTCGTATAGGACTATAGGTGTGGTTTAGGTCCCGTTTAGGCCTATAGGCTTATACAAGACTTATATGGGACCTATACTAGACTTATACTATACACCATTTTTTTACTCAAAAAACATCACCCTCAAAAAACATCACCCTCAAAAAACAATCAAATTACCCTACCAAAACATCTATTTTTCAACTAAAAAAAACCAACGAGGGGTCCTAATATTAATTATTTAAAATAAAAAAACTTGTTTTTGTATAAAAGTTTGCTAAAACGATTAATATTGTATAAAATGTTTTAAAAAAAAAAAAAAAACCTTCAAGACGCCCAGTATAGGCCTATACGAGGCATATAAGGGGCAAAGGGTCACATATGAGGCCTATACGAAGGGTCCTATACGCCCAGTATAGGCCTATACGAGGCGTCTTGAAAGGGTCAAACCAGAAGTGACATGAGTCAGGCACTGATTTTGATGTAACCCTATACGCCTCGTATAGGCCTATACAAGGCCTATACGAGGCAAAGGGTGTCTAAATAGGCAGATAAGGTGTCCAAATAGATTGACCCTTTCTAAATAACTAGGCATTGAAATTTGAAAAAAATAAATATATGTGGACCATATCTTCTGCATCGAAAGTTGAAGCCAATCTTATTCATCCTCACATGCTTCACTCCACTGGAAAAAGGAACAGAACACCACCGGAAAAGGCTTATCAACGTTGCACACTCCAATTAGAAACTCCAAACCCACCACCATGACTCCACATCCGCTTTCCACATACTCCAGATCCACCATTTTCACAAGATTCCGATAAAATCTGCCACTCACATGTTTTTTCTCAACTTGCAGGTTGAACCGCCTGAACCGGTTGAACCGCGAACCGGAGATCGAATCGAACCGGCCGAATTTTTGACATTTGCTGAAAATAGCCAAACCGGATCGGCTGAGGGACCGAACCCCGGTTGGACCGGTTGAACCGGCCGGTCCGAACCGGTTACGAAAACCATGACCTAAATAATTGACAAAGTTTGTATCAAATTAAGTTAACACCTAATGATCGACAAAAAAAGATCCTAAATCATGAATCAACTAATCATAGAATCGTAAACCATACCTGAATTCAAAAAAAAAACGGAATATGGGCCTGAATTCAACGATCGTTTTTGTATAAGTTACCAACAATTTAGTCTTCACTGTGAATATGGGTCTGAATTTAACAATTGTATAACTAATAAAGGCCTGAATGAGTGAATAATTCACTGTGAATTCGACCAAAAACAAAACATAACAACTGAATTCGACAATTTGATGTTTACCTTTCAACATGATCCGTGTCGTATTGTCTGAGACTGAAGTCGAACAGGCTGAAATCAAACAAGCAGCAGCTAGTTCAGGACTCCATTTGGTAGCCTCATGGATAATTTCATTACCCTCAGTAGCCATGATCTCTGTGATTCTGTGAATACGGCCTGAATCAAACAACAATCGAAGAACTAAAAGTAAAAGTGCAGATTGTGAACTGAACAGACTCTATGCGTGAAAGGTGAAGGCACAATTTTCCAGGGCACTAGTTGGTAGTTTCCGCCCAACATGGAATAAATGTTTTTTTTTTAGTTTTTAAAATCATTTGGGTATTGGGCTCATTAACCTAAGGTCGGAGGGTGTGGGGGCGCCACCCCCGCCAGCTCACACTCTATAGCGCCCCGGGGCGTTATCCCACCACATCCTCGACGTTAACTAGGGGCGCCATGGCTTGGGCTCCATGGTGGTAACGAGCTTTAAACGCGTTGAACGAGGATAATTGGTCAAATATGACCGTTTGGCAATGTTCGAAAATAAAAAAAATAAAAACTTTTTTTATTCAAATATAAATATAAACCTATTCCAAACTAAAATACACACCAATCACAACTAAAAAATCTCTTCGAGCTCCTCATCCGACGGTGTTCTTGACGATATGGTTCTCGCAATTACGCAGGAGGCGATTAATTATTTGCGACAAGAAGCCGAATCCTCTACATCGCGTACCAGACAACCGCCTCTTGAACGGGATCGGTTAGGTGCTCATGAACGTCTAGTGCAAGATTATTTTTGTGAAAATCCGTTGTACGATGATGATCAGTTTAAGCGTAGGTTTCGTATGAGCCGACGATTATTCGTTAAGATTTCCAATGATCTTGCGGGCGAATTCTCTTTTTTCACGCAAAGGGTAAGTGCAAGTCGCAAAGTTGGTTTCTCTGGACTACAAAAGTGTACAACAGCAATTAGGCAACTAGCGTACGACACATCGAGTGATGCGTGGGATGAATATTTAAGGATGTCGTCAAGAATGTGACGTGAGTCTCTTGAAAATTTTTGCGAAGGTAATTTTTTTAACACTATTATTTATTATTTTTATTTACATCGTTATTATTTTTTTATTAACACTAGTTTATTAGGTGTTATCTCTCTGTACGGGAGACGATATTTGAGGATGCCAACCGCAGCCGACGTTCCACTTTTATACGAGGCCCATCAGCGTATACACGGGTTTCCTAGGATGTTAGGTAGTCTTGATTGCACGCACTGGGAATCGGCGGCATGTCCAGCCGCTTGGAAAGGTCAACATCATCGTGGTGACCACGATGGTCCTACCCTAATATTACAAGCGGTCGCTTCTCAAGATTTATGGATATGGCATGCGTACTTTGGCATGGCTGGTGCGAACAATGACATTGCAGTTTTAATGTCCTCGAATCTTTTCGACGATGTCATAGACGAGGTTGCACCAGATACTTCATTCTATGCAAACGACATGGAGTATAAGTATGGCTACTATCTCACAGACGGTATTTATCCCGAGTGGGCGACGTTGGTAAAAACTCTTTCGTGTCCAGATGACGAAAAAAGATTGTATTTCAAGAAAAAACAAGAGTCAACAAGAAAAGATATCGGGCGGGCTTTCGGTGTGTTAAAAAAAAGATGGTCTATCATCGCCCAGCCGTCGAGGATACTTGAAAAAAGTAAAATGAGAAACATCATGTATACGTGTATCATTTTGCATAACATGATATTGGAGGACTCGGGCAGAGCGTTTTGTGGAGAAAGCTACGATGAAAGTAACCAACCGACGAACCCAATACTAACATACCCTCCAGCCTAATGGGCTAACTAATCTAAACCATATTTTTTTTTTGTAAGTGGGTCTATTTTAGTATTTGTTTGGCTATACTCTATTAAAAAATTACATATATAATATCGGATTTTTTTTTAAATTAAGTGCCCTACGAAATCAGGGGCCCTGTCTGGTGGTCCTCCCCGCCCACCTTCAGGGCCGGCCCTGAGCCTCGGGAATACTAGTCCAAATACTCTCTGATGCGTGCGAAGTGTTACTTATTTTAGGTGTATATTTTAAGCCCTTTTTAACACTTATTTTAGCCAAGTTTTAAATTTTTAAAACACGATATTTCACTAACACTAAACACACATATGGGCAAGTGCACCCATCGTTGAGTGTAGTATAGCGTTGGTAAGATACCGAGGTCGTCCAAGGACACAAGAGCTTTTAATACCGGTTTATCCTCAACGTCTAACCAAAACAAAAGTTTAGAAAAAATGTTTTAACTAAGAAAAATAAAAACTAACTAAAATGCTGAAAATAAAAATAAAAGAAAAAACAGATAGACAAGATGAATCACTTGGTTCCGACTCGTATCTAGTATAACCTTTGATTATTTCCGCACTTTTGCACATAATTAAGAGATTATCTTAGTTATTGTAGTAGGCCCCTCTTTTGAAGGTGACGTTACCCTCACCCCAGTAGTTTGAGTCAGCAGGGATACAATCCTAAAAGGGTGGATTATTGGAAGATAATGAATTAAGTTATTAATGCAGTATTGTGGCAGGCCCCGCTTTTGGCGGTGACGTTACCCTCGGCTAAGTAGTCTGAGTCAGCAGGGATACAGTCCTAAATAGCCGGGTTATAGTATTAATAGTAGTTAACTTATGAGGGGATCAAAGAGTTTGGACCCCCGCCATCCAATACCGTGAAGTATTGAAGGAGGTCCTACTAAATTTGACCCAGGTCCATTGCAGGACCTCTAAACGCTGAACAATGGCAAGACCTTTACCAAACCGTTCCCTTAACCCCCTACCAGGTAGCCAACATACCTCCATATAGACCGTGGAGATATGAATGGTGAAAATCCTTTATTTTATATAGACAGTAAAATAATGCCAAGACACCACGGACAAACGATAAGGAAAGATCACCTTCAACATAAGTAACTAGTTATTAAAGTCATTAATACAAAACCAAATAAAAAGTGCAAAAGATTAGAAATAAAAAGCATTATACTAGACACTTTGTCTTCACCAAGTGATGTAAGAGACTTAGGCAAACATGGCCTTGATTGTCAAGAACTCTTACGATCAATCTTGGATCCCGAGACGACTCACACACTCTACGATGGACAATGGATGATGGTGGTGGATGATGGTGTTGTGATGGTGGTGGGTGGTGGATGAAGTGTGAGAGAGGTGGTGTGCCAAGGGATGAGGTGAAATGAATCCAAGCACTCCTATTTATAGGCTGAACAGGGAGCTGGACACGGCCCCGTGTCCGCTGGGCACGGCCCCGTGTCCGTCTAACACTCTCTCTCCTCATTAATTGTAATTCGCAATTACAATAAATGCGCCTGCTGTACTTTCGACACGCCCCCGTGTCCGCTGAGCACGGCCCCGTGATGGGCAATAGAAGTTTCTATAGGTTTGTCTTTTCTGCTGCTTCTTGGGCACGGCCCCGTGCTGGCTGAGCACGGGGCGTGTTCAGCCTTCTGTTTTCTCTATTTTGCTTTGGAAGGTGCCGTTGAGGGTTCGGGCAGTCCACTATTGTTCCTTTTCTTGTATTTATGTTGGATTTAGCTGTCTTTTTGCTTCTTTTGCGTTTTTTGAGCTCATTTAATCCTGAAAATACAAAAGGAAGACAAAAACACTCTTTTTCCAATATTAGTACTAAAAAAGGGTTAGTTTTATGCCTCATTTGATGTAATTTATATGTTGCATTTTACACACATCAAATACCCCCACACTTGAACTTTTGCTTGTCCTCAAGCAAAACTCTTTAATATGTAGCTTACACTCCCAAATGGAATAGGTAGAAGAGAAGGTTTTGGGCTTGTCATAGAGTGTCGGGATTTCCAAGATCTTTTTGGGTTTTATTTTTATTTATTTACACTCCTATTCGTAATGATTTATTTAGAACTGTTCATAAAAGAAATTACTTATTTGGGCATAACATGCCTTTTTTAAAATTCTATTTATATACAAGTTCACATACCTCGCGGGGAAATCACTCACACTCGGCCGAAGGTGTATTTTTAGTGAATCACTCGAGAGCGGCACGGAACTTATTCCTACCATAGGCTTGCCAAGAAATCAATCCTCCTACTTTTTAACTTTTATACCTTTGTAGATATCAAGAGGACTTTGTGGGTTAAGGGTTGGCTAGGGTTAAAGGTAGGTGGTTGGGTTAGTGGTTAGTAAAAAGGCTAAAAGCGTAACAAGTGTCGGTTTTCGTATTTTTGCAAAATTTTTTATTTTTTATTTTTTTTATTTTTAATGAAGCTTTTATTCAAACAAAGTTATTTTTGATTACTTTGTTTGTTTATTTTCTTTTTGCTTCATTATTATCAAAACATTTTTTTTTTTTTTTTTACGAAGAACCGAACTTGTTACTAAAATAAAGGGTTAAAAATGAAAAAGGTTTTGGTGGATGAAAGGGTTTTTGTTTGGGTGATGAAACGAAAAGGTTTAGGCTCAAAGGTGCTAACTAGGGGGATTTTTGGGTAGGTGGTAAAAGAAAAAAGAAAAATAATGGTGTAAAAATGAAAAAGGTTAGTCCTAATGCCTCCATCATGTACTTACTCGGGTTTAAGTTGATAAGGACTGAGAATGTATTGCCATGGCAAGTTCTAGAGTCGTAAGAACCAAGCGGCTATTCACACAAGAAACGAAAAATGAGCATTTAGTCAAATGATTTGAAATTGTGTGCTCAATAAAGGCTCAAAACTCACTTTTGTGGGAATGGGTTTTTATGTGATCAAGTATATATAATCAAATTTTAAATAAGTTTGTCATGCTTTTTCATAATTTTCTTATGTTGGTTCTTTTTATCACTACGCTATCGGTTGTAAATTTGTAAAAATATAACCTTTTTGAGAACTTGAATTTCCCGAGTTAAACCTAGACAAGTAAAAAAATGAAATTTTTGAAAAAATTTGGGGTGATTAGCGGTTCCAATAGAGTTTTGTGTAAGGCTTGTATTTAGGACTTGCAAAATTCAAGGTTTTAGCATCCCCCCCCCCCCACACTTAAATTACACATTGTCCTCAATGTGTCCCAAAAATAAATTTTTAGGTTGATTAGATGTGTAAAATAGTGTTTAGAAAGCAAAAATTTGTGTTACTGGGCACTGAACACGGCCCCGTGTTATCCGGGCACGGCCCCGTGTTCAAGTGCCAGTAACAAAATTGAAATAAGAGAAACAGAAGTCTGGACACGGGGGCGTGTTGGGTGAACACGGCCCGTGTCCAGGTACCTGTACTGGGCGTTTTCTGCAGGTGGTTCGACACGGGGCCGTGTTGGTTGAGCACGGCCCGTGTTGAACCTTCTGAAATGGAGAAAATTGTCGGGTTGCCTTGTTCTTGTGCATGGAATCATTTTTCTCGTTCCCCTTTTCATCCTTTACCACCATGAGTGTGTTTTATTCCTGAAAACTAACAAGAAAACATAAAAACTAATCTAAATTAAACTAAGGATAGTTCCGTGGAATGCCTCCATGGTGCGCCACGTTTATAAGGGTCCTTGGCTAGACCCAAAGCCTGGTCATATGTTACCCAAGTGGGATGTGTTGCATCCCATGTTACACCGTCGGAGAGCGTCATCCAAGCTTGAGTCTATGACCTTCATGTAGTTGACCGGATCTTCTTCCTCTACTCGCTTTCCACATTCAATTTTCACTTCCTCATCCCCAAACTTCAATGTTAGAGTTCCGTCATTCATATCCACCAATGCTCGAGCGGTGGCTAGGAATGGCCTTCCGAGGATGAGAGGGACCTCGGTGTCTTCTTCCATGTCTAGGATAACAAAGTCGGTTGGAAAAACGAATTTGTCGACCTTGACTAGCAGATTTTCGGCGACCCCATGTGGGAATTTGACGGACCTGTCGGCGAGTTGTATGCTCATCTTTGTAGGGCTTGTTGTTCCTAGGCCGAGTCGCTTGAACATTGAGGTGGGCATGAGGTTGATGCTAGCCCCAAGATCGGCTAAAGCATTTCGGACGGGGGACTTCCCAATCGAACAAGGGATTGTGAAGCTCCCGGGGTCGATTTTCTTTTGTGGAAGTTTGTTGAGTACTAGAGCCGAGCATTCTTCGCCTAGGTTAACTAATTGCAATGATTCAATTTTCCTTTTGTGAGTGAGGAAATCCCTCATGAATTTTGCGTACTTAGGCATTTGGGTTAGGACCTCAATAAAAGGAATATTAACATGCAATTGTTTTAGTAAACTTTCGAACTTTGCGAATTGCTCATCGGTCTTTTGACGATTTAACCTACCGGGGTACGGGATTGGAGGAGTCTTGGTGGGCTCTTGATTTGGTGTAGAAGCCTTTTCTGGCGCAGGAGGAGTCACAGGCTGGCTAGAACGACTTTTTTCATTTGGCGGCAATGGAGCATCCTCGGGACCCACGGTTCGATTTCTTAATGTGATGAGATGGACTTGTGCCTTTGGGTTTGGTTCGGTATTACTGGGTAATGCGCCTTGTGGTCTCTCGGAGAAATTTTGAGCTAGTTGATTTAATTGTTTTTCAACGTTTTGAATGCTAGCTTGTTGGTTTCTGAAATTCGATTCCAATTGTTGAAATCGATCCGAGTTCTTCTTTTCAGTGTCAGAGATGAGGCGAGATATGGTATCTTCAAGCCTTTCTCTTCCACCTTGTTGTTGAGGAAAATTTTGCGGTTGTTGAAAATTAGTTCGTTGGTTTTGTTGGTTACTACTATTTCCGGGATCTCTCCAACCAAGATTTGGGTGGTTACGCCATCCTTGGTTGTAGGTACCCGTTGGAGGACCCGACGGCCTAGGTCTATTATCCATGTAGTTTACCGTTTCAGTTTGTTCATCTAATTCTTTCATACAACTCCAATTTTCATGTGACCCACCACACCCTTCACAAGCCATAACCGAGGCCGTTTTTGTCATTTCTAGCCTTTTGATTTTTGAAGAGAGGGCCTCGATTTGGGCTTGTAAAGAGGTGCTTTCATCAACCTTATGGGCGCCCGGGGCAATAGATTTATTACCTCGGGGAGTGTGCCATTGAAAATTGGTTTGAGCAATTTCCTCAGTTTGGTTATATATTTCATTTGGGCGACGATTACCTAAGAGTCCCCCGGAGCTTGAATCAAGTGTTTGTCTTGTGTGTGGCAACAATCCATTGTAGAAAGTGGATACTTGTTGCCATATCGCTAGACCATGGTGAGGACACTTTCTTAGAAGCTCCTTGAACCTTTCCCAAGTTTCATATAAGGATTCCCCATCCTCTTGTGAGTATGTATTAATTTCAGTCATTAATTTAGCCGTTTTAGCAGGAGGGAAATACTTATACAAAAACTTTTGGGCGAGTACATCCCAGGTGGTTACCGACCCAGCTGGGAGGGTGTTAAGCCAAGCCTTAGCTCGGTCTTTTAGTGAAAAAGGAAACATTCGAATGCGGATGGCGTCATTTGATGCTCCATTGATCCGAAAGGTATCACATATTTCTAAGAAGTTAGTAATATGTAGATGGGGATCCTCGTCCGCAAGCCCGTGGAAGGTTGCGGAGTTTTGGAGCATTTGTATCAAATGCGGCCGAAGTTCGAAGTTGTTGGCCTCGACATTCGGGGCATTGATAGCGGCGCCAAGATTGCCTACGGTAGGCCGTAGGTAATCCATGAGGGTACGTTGGTCCGCCATTGGAAGTGGGTCCCCCGAAGCTTTCTCTTGATTTTTAGCTTTTAGTCTTTTTCTGAGAAAGCGCTCGGGTTCTTCTAGGGGTTCTTTTATGTCTCTGCTAGAACTGGAGCTCATGCACTACGTAGGAGGTTCAAATGTGGCTCCTGGGTTCCAAGTCCTGTAACAAAAACAGAAAAGAACGCTGGTCAGAATGTTCACCACGGCCCCGTGCTCAATGAACACGGCCCGTGTTCAGAGGTGCAGTAATTGATTTCTGGATCCCTGTTACTGGGAGTTGGACACGACCCCGTGTTGCACCGACACGGCCCCGTGTTCAGCTCTCTGTAACTCAGAAAATAAAAACTGCCAGTGATGATTGCCGGGCACGGCCCGTGCTGAGCGCTGCAGAAGCTGAAAAACTAAGAAAATCCTAAAAAAATAAAAAGAAAAATAAAAGATGATTAGGCCGTTGATTCCTAACTTTCTTAAAATCCTTGTGTCCCCGGCAGCGGCGCCAAAAACTTGATGCGTGCGAAGTGTTACTTATTTTAGGTGTATATTTTAAGCCCTTTTTAACACTTATTTTAGCCAAGTTTTAAATTTATAAAACACGATATTTCACTAACACTAAACACACATATGGGCAAGTGCACCCATCGTTGAGTGTAGTATAGCGTTGGTAAGATACCGAGGTCGTCCAAGGACACAAGAGCTTTTAATACCGGTTTATCCTCAACGTCTAACCAAAACAAAAGTTTAGAAAAAATGTTTTAACTAAGAAAAATAAAAACTAACTAAAATGCTGAAAATAAAAATAAAAGAAAAAACAGATAGACAAGATGAATCACTTGGTTCCGACTCGTATCTAGTATAACCTTTGATTATTTCCGCTCTTTTGCACATAATTAAGAGATTATCTTAGTTATTGTAGTAGGCCCCTCTTTTGAAGGTGACGTTACCCTCACCCCAGTAGTTTGAGTCAGCAGGGATACAATCCTAAAAGGGTGGATTATTGGAAGATAATGAATTAAGTTATTAATGCAGTATTGTGGCAGGCCCCGCTTTTGGCGGTGACGTTACCCTCGGCTAAGTAGTCTGAGTCAGCAGGGATACAGTCCTAAATAGCCGGGTTATAGTATTAATAGTAGTTAACTTATGAGGGGATCAAAGAGTTTGGACCCCCGCCATCCAATACCGTGAAGTATTGAAGGAGGTCCTACTAAATTTGACCCAGGTCCATTGCAGGACCTCTAAACGCTGAACAATGGCAAGACCTTTACCAAACCGTTCCCTTAACCCCCTACCAGGTAGCCAACATACCTCCATATAGACCGTGGAGATATGAATGGTGAAAATCCTTTATTTTATATAGACAGTAAAATAATGCCAAGACACCACGGACAAACGATAAGGAAAGATCACCTTCAACATAAGTAACTAGTTATTAAAGTCATTAATACAAAACCAAATAAAAAGTGCAAAAGATTAGAAATAAAAAACATTATACTAGACACTTTGTCTTCACCAAGTGATGTAAGAGACTTAGGCAAACATGGCCTTGATTGTCAAGAACTCTTACGATCAATCTTGGATCCCGAGACGACTCACACACTCTACGATGGACAATGGATGATGGTGGTGGATGATGGTGTTGTGATGGTGGTGGGTGGTGGATGAAGTGTGAGAGAGGTGGTGTGCCAAGGGATGAGGTGAAATGAATCCAAGCACTCCTATTTATAGGCTGAACAGGGAGCTGGACACGGCCCCGTGTCCGCTGGGCACGGCCCCGTGTCCGTCTGACACTCTCTCTCCTCATTAATTGTAATTCGCAATTACAATAAATGCGCCTGCTGTACTTTCGACACGCCCCCGTGTCCGCTGAGCACGGCCCCGTGATGGGCAATAGAAGCTTCTATAGGTTTGTCTTTTCTGCTGCTTCTTGGGCACGGCCCCGTGCTGGCTGAGCACGGGGCGTGTTCAGCCTTCTGTTTTCTCTATTTTGCTTTGGAAGGTGCCGTTGAGGGTTCGGGCAGTCCACTATTGTTCCTTTTCTTGTATTTATGTTGGATTTAGCTGTCTTTTTGCTTCTTTTGCGTTTTTGAGCTCATTTAATCCTGAAAATACAAAAGGAAGACAAAAACACTCTTTTTCCAATATTAGTACTAAAAAAGGGTTAGTTTTATGCCTCATTTGATGTAATTTATATGTTGCATTTTACACACATCACTCTCTAATCATAACATCCTTCTAAACGTTGGTCAGAAGCTTTTGTATTTTGAAACTATAATCTAAGTATGTATTATGAGTTTTATGACCATATATTGCATTTCCATGAGCAATCTAATTAAGAGTAGCTGCTTCATAAACAATTCTACTAGGAATTTGGTTGATTTAGTATAATATATTTAGAACATATATCAGGTTGGATCCGCTCATTGTTTCAGACACAAAATTGGAAGCTCTTATCTCCGCCATCTATAACCTATTGCATCGACCACCAACAAAATAAAAATTGAACCTATAAACCCAGTTATATAAAAGAAATCGAAACTATGCTATAAAGAACCAAACCAATTAAAGTTTCTTGTCTATAGAACAACAAGGGGATATATTTGAGTCACTTAATTTAGTGTTTCCTAATACCAAATCTAAATATATAATACAAGTATACAAACAAGCCTATGTGATTTGTTGGGTTCTCTGTGGAGAAGGCGACATGATTTATTGGTTTGTAAGGCAGTGACTTTAACGATGAAGGGTATCTTTTGTGGAGGTAGGGAAGGTGATGTGTGTTAGGAGATCGATGTGGGGGTGCGGGTATTTTGCTGGTGGTTTCAACTTTTAGGCTAGCTAGAAATGGTAAAGACCCAGAATGAAATGGTGATCCAATGGTAATTTGAAAGTGGTTTTAAATGGCTGGAAAGACCAGATTGAAAATTGAAATTGAGATCTATAATTAAGGTATTTGGGGGTGGCGTTTCAAATGGCTGGAAAGACACGGATTAAAAATGTTATTTGTTTAGATTTTAGAATCCTTTAAATTATTTAGATTTGATTAGAATATATAGACATTAAGGAGAACTGATTAATTTTTTTTAGAACGGTAGATCAACTGGATTTCCAGCTTACTCCAAAGGGTCAGCATATGCTGTTTAAACCCCTCACCCCAAGTTCGAATCCCTCCCAGAGGTGTTCTCCCATATTTACATAATTTTGCACTTAGTAGGGATTGAACCTGAGACCTCCCCAGGAGGAAACCACTTAGTGGAAAACCCCCTGATCGGCTGCTAATATTCTTTATAATAATATCAAATTATCAATACAGGTAGTCATTGGCGGACCTACCTACAATTGTGCCCTTTGAAAAAAAAAGTTTTTAGTGCTAATTTTTGTCGAAAATCCCAACCGCACCCCTTGGATTTTTTTCAAACGCACCTCTTGAAAATTGTCAACCGAACCCCTTAGAAAAAAATATTATGAATTTATAAAAAAAAAAAATTAAACACTGATTATTATTAATATATAAGTATATAACACAATTTACATAATTATTCTTTAACCACTTATTCACTTACTTAACCCAATCTACAATCTGATTTTATTAACCCAACTACCCTAGCCCAAACCCACTCAAAGATTTTGAACTAAATAAAATAACCCAAACCAACCTACACATGACCCATTCGAATTCAAAATCCCACTCCAAAAATTACGCCCAACGACTACAGTCTACAGTGCTCACGGCCGACGTGTTTTTTGGCCGGAAAACTCAAAATTCCAGCCGTTCCGAACATTATTACACCGGAATTCCGACTTAGAACGGGTATCTTTTCTTTATATATATATATTTTTTTGTTGTTTTATGTGGTGATTAGGAGAAAATATATGTATAAGGGTTTGATATTTTTATGTTTTTTAATTGTTCTAGACTTGTAGTTAATGATTTTATTGTTTTATTTTAAGTTTTGTTTGTTTAAATGATTACTAAACATTTAAAACTAGACCGTGAATGTTTGAAAATTATGGACTATGCTAGGTTGAACATGCTTGTTTATCTTGTTTAAGTGTTTAGTATTGTTTTATGAACTTATAGAGCGATTTATAAGTGATAAGAACCATGCGTAGGGAAGTTATGACGCGATTTCACAAGAGTAAAAGGGTTGAACCACTTTTTTGTCGGATTCTTTTAATTAAAGACCAACTATGTTTTAGATAAGTGTTTTTGTTGTTTTATTTAATGATTAGGAGAAATAGAAGTAGGGGGTTTGAAGTTGTTACTTTACTTACTTATAATGGTTTTTATGTTATTTACTATTTTACTTAAACTTTGTTTGTTAATGTTATAGGAAGTTAGGAATTATGTTTTGATTGTTTGAAAATTGAAACTGACCCAACCCAACCCAATCTGATCCAACCCGCTCTAAAACTTTATTTGTTTACATTTACTTGTTTTGCATGACCCGACCCGCTATGAACCGAATTTTTTTTATATAGTTAGGAGCCTAAAATCTTTAAAATTTTCGGCTATGAACCGAATTTTTTTATATAGTTAGAAGCCTAAAATCTTTAAAATTTTCCGCACTCTTAGGAAAAAAAATCATGGGTCCGCCACTCCAAGCAGCAATGATGCGGCCGGTAGAAGAAAAAATCTTCTGGATTCATATTTCTGTGATTATGCCATTTGAATTTAGGTTTTTATTGAATTATTTTTGCTTCTTATGTTAATAAAAGGCCCAGACTATTGGCACACCAAGGCTGTCTATTTGCACACTTAGGGTTTATATACGTTGCGTATAGAGCTATACGCAACGTATAAGCTGCATGGAATTCAGAGCCTTCCCAGCAATCATTGGCATAGGCAACCAAGGTTTATATACGCTGCGTATAGAGTTATACGCAACGTACATAACCCATCAGATTTTTTTGGTTATTTTGATGTATTTGTGGTATAAATTCTCACCCGGTTCCAACGTTAAATCGCTTAAAATATATAACCGTTAATGTTATACCATTAATATTATATACCATTAAGTTTTTTTGAAAAACGTATACATAGTTCGAATATATTATATTGTTATCGTTAAATTAAATTATTATACCATGTATAGTGCGGTTCCAATGCTATAAACGTTTAAATATCATAGGTGTGGTTTAGGTCCCGTGTAGGCCTATAGGCATGTACAATACCTATAGGGAACCTATACGAGACTTATACTATACACTATATATGATACGATACGATACTATAGGATACCATACAACACCCGTATAAGTATATAGATGTAGTATAGGTCCTTATAGGCCTATAAGTGTGGTTTAGGTCCTGTATAGGCCTATAGGTGTGGTTTAGGTCCCGTGTAGGCCTATAGGAATATAAAATACCTATAGGGAACCTATACGAGACTTATACTATACACTATACGATACGATACGATCCAATACGATACGATACTATAGGATACCATACAACACCCGTATAAGCCTATAGATGTAGTATAGGTCCCTTATAGGCCTATGGGTGTGGTTTAGGTCACGTATAGGCCTATAGGTATGGTTGAGATCCCGTATAAGCCTATAGGTGTGGTTTATGTCCCGTATAGTCCTATAGGTGTGGTTTAGGTCTCGTATAAGCCTATAGGCATATACAAGACCTATAGGAAACATGTACGAGACTTATACTACACTATACGATACGATACGATACTATACTATACTATACTATACTATACTATACTATACTATACTATACTATACTATACTATACTATACTATACTATACTATACTATACTATACTATACTATACTATACTATACTATACTATACTATACTATACTATACTATACTATACTATACTATACGATACGATACGATATAACACCCGTATAGGCCTATAGGTGTAGTATAGGTCTCGTATAGTACTATAGGTGTGGCTTAGGTCCCGTATAGGCCTATAGGCACATACAAGACCTATAGGGAACCTATACGAGACTTATACTATACACTATACGATACGATACGATACGATGTAATACGATATGATACGATACTATAGGATACCATACAACACACGTATAAGCCTATAGATGTAGTATAGGTCCCTTATAGGCCTATAGGTGTGGTTTAGGTCCCGTATAGGCCTAGAGGTGTGGTTTAGGTCCCGTA
>JARYGA010026427.1:0-28782 GCA_030545235.1 Helianthus tuberosus
GTTTTTTATCTTTAAAACGAGTATACTATCGCTATATTTTCGAAAAAAAAAATTTAAAACTCAGTTGCGTAAAACGCAATGGAAAAACTCAGTTGCGTAAAACGCAATAGAAAAAAAAAACCCTAAAAATGACATTTTTCTAAAACGCAATGCACAAAAAACACAAAGAAATGTCTTATTTGTAAAACACAATGGCCAGAAAACACAAAAAATGTCTTATTTGTAAAACGCAATAGCCTAAAAACACAAAGAAAGTGTACTTTCTAAAACGCAATGGACTGAAAACACATAAAAATGTGTTTTACCTAAAACGCAATGCACCAAAAACACAAATAAAATGTCTTATTTCTAAAACGCAATGGTCAGAAAACACTTAAAATGTCTGTTTTCTAAAACGCAATGGACTGAAAAAGCATAAAAAGTGTTTTACCTAAAACGCAATAACTAAAAACACTTCAAAAATGTGTTTATCTAAAACGCAATGGCCAGAAAACACTTAAAATGTCTTATTTCTAAAACGCAATAGCCTAAAAAAACAAAAGAAAGTGTTCTCTCTAAAACACAATGGACTGAAAACACCTAAAAATGTGTTTTACCTAAAACGCAATGACTAAAAACACTTCAAAAATGTGTTTTTGTAAAACGCAATGGCCAGAAAACACATAAAACTCTCTTATTTCTAAAACGCAATGGACTGAAAACACCTAAAAATGTGTTTTACCTAAAACGCAATGACTAAAAACACTTCAAAAATGTGTTTTTTTTTCTAAAACGCAATGGCCAGAAAACACATAAAACTCTCTTATTTCTAAAACGCAATGGACACAAGCTGACCTGTCTGTGAATTTTTCTGAACCAGAGTGTAGCAAATCAAAAACTGTCAACGAATTACTGTCTTCGAAATGAGGCAATTTACAGAAAATTAAATTTTCTGATGCATTTTTATTAAAGCAGCTCAACCCCAGCCAGGGGCTCTGCCCCTTGGACCCCACCAGGGGTTGCCGCCCCTGGGACCCTGCTACCAGGGGCGCTGCCCCCGGACCTCCGCCAAGATCGTAAAACGCAATGACTAAATCAAAAACCCAGATAATAAAACTGAAATTAAAGAATTTCTTACATGGATCGAAGCCGATTTCTTCAACGATTGACGAATTTTGAATGATTGAAACACTTATCAGCGATCGAATCGAACTGATCAAGTGATTATCTTCAAAATCACCCGAAAAACGAGATTTTGTATGAAATTAAACTGGGTTTTCTTCAAAAAAGCTGAAGAACACGTTGATCGTGTGTTTGAATCATTGATTGTTGACGAAAATCGCACTATAATGTAGTGATTATTGAGATAGAAAGTGAAGAAAAGGTTGAAGATGGTGGGTTTTGAAAA
The DNA here is from genome assembly GCA_030545235.1 of Helianthus tuberosus. Classification (NCBI taxonomy): domain Eukaryota; kingdom Viridiplantae; phylum Streptophyta; class Magnoliopsida; order Asterales; family Asteraceae; genus Helianthus; species Helianthus tuberosus. The sequence goes on from JARYGA010026427.1 coordinate 1,388, forward strand.
TGGTGGGTTTTGAAGTTACTGGGGAGAAGAAGGAAGAAGAAACGATACGATTGACTAAAATACCATTGCTCTTTATTTTAAATGTTGTCACATGTCATAATCCTATTGCTTCCTACACTTCCTAGCCAAAATAAACTTCCTATTTGATCCCTTCCCTATAAAATATAGCAATGTGCTATAAACCATAGGGACCAAAACAACAATTTACTCTATTACGTTTTTGGACATGTTAATGTAGGAACTAGGTTCATTTTTATTAAAATATATTACAAAATAAATAATAACGAGACTCTCGTTATTTGTGGGAAATTCGATTAGTACAATGCCGGTTACAAAAACTAAATAAACGAATATAAAATACAACTAAATTGTACCAATCTTGATTCAAAGCCAATGTCTTTGAAAACTTCAACTGCATCTACGAGATCGAAACTCCGCTGCAAGACAAGCAAAATTGTTGACGGTTTTTGGTTGAAGCACGTGTTCAACACGCTTCCCTTAAAACAGATTTCGCGCCTCCTCTCAGACGGTCTGTCTCCCAGAGTACAACAACCGGAACAATATGTGTACTGCCGGAGATGGCACTCGCGCCCGAGATTACACCGGGTATAAATTGGTGTTCATAAAAATTAGAACAATGTGAAGTTGTGTAAAATTGAGAGTACTCCTCTCATTGAAACATCGAGACTAAAGAGAATGTCTATTTCCTTGTGTTTTTAGTATGAACCACCAAGTTCATATTTATACACCCATAGTTTTAATCTAATTAAAACTAGTAATAAAATGGACATTAATCATGTCATAATTATAACATTAATCTTGTAATAAACAAGATAATGAATATGACATTAATCTCTAATTAAATGGACTTAAGTGGTTAGTCAAAAACGGTCATATACATCATGACACGCATTAAACGGGTTGTAACAGCTAGCTTTGACCAGGTCCTGCCAGTTGCTCTGTTACCGTTGCAGACATGTACGCGCGCCTGAAGTGGCTCTTCAGTCTGTGCGCCACATTGTATGGAACCCGCGCATGCGCATGGTGTGCCGACCAGTACTCCTAGTTACTACTGTAACTTGTGCGCGTGCCATAACTGATCTGCAAACCCATGCAACACACTACATGGACCTTACGCCAGGCCATATGGAGCCGCGTGCCGCACATATGCCATTGCGCATACCAGGACGCCACCTGGCCATGCGCCATCTATACTTGCGCCACACGGATGACACTACACATACCAGGACGCCACCTGGTTATGCGCCATCCATACTCGCGCGCATATGTGCGGGTGCGACACACCCTTTGGTCCCCACTAGTGTTTGCCTTTAAGGAAACAATTACAAGGAGTGCTCTTCCTTATAAACCACTTTAAGTTTTGTCATCCCACCTATGTGGGACAAGTTGACAAAACTAATCCATTTTATTCATCTTTGTTTGTTCCAAACATACAACTTCAAGCTTCGATATCTCGTTCATCTTAGCTCTATTTGGACATAGTTTGAACACAAACCATAAATAATTATTTATACAACACATATATAAATATTATTGATGTCAAATATTTAGTGAAAACTCATTTTCACTAAAATTTCCAACAATCCCCCACATGAATGGAGATCGATTAAAACACACAAAATTCCCCGATGAAAACTCGGCAGTCGGGTATTGCAGGATAGGTAGGTTTTGCCTTTGAACCTTCCTTTGTGAATCATAATTAGTCTACTAGGGTTTTGTAGACGTGATGTCCTTGAACAACCCCCTATTTGTGTAAACGACAATATACATTCACACAATACTTTCCCTAGCCGGGCCACCCCCTCACTATCGTGTCCTATAATGGTCATGGAGCACTTTCCTGGTTCCGCGGGAGCTCTAAGAATTATGCCCTAATTCCATTCAAAGCGACCACACTTCTCTCCAACATAGGTGATTTCCCTTTAAATCATTAAAAGCATTATGGTTTACAATGATTTACACAAATCATAAAACCACATATTATGCTTAACCTCACAACAATGTCACTGAATATTATAGGAATGGACTAGGACGTATTTAAACACCCTTTTATAGTTTTAGGGGGATATATGAAACATATAAACTAGCTTATATATAAACATATATATTAGCTACGCCCCCACAGTGACTACCCTTCGGTTCATGATTAAGTTGGCCTATTGAACCTAGATCTTGGGATCTCCAGTCAACTAGGTTAGGTTTCCCTCATGTCCCTTTTTCCATGGCTTTAGTCCCATTCCACAACCTGATCTGTTATCAACCCACTGGTTGTTGGATCGAAAATTATCTTTGACTTCGCTGAGTCAACAACAATAATTTTCAGTTTAGATCAGTTGTTCTAACGTTTTCTTGACTCGCTAGTCACTTTTGCCTTTTAGTCGATTCATAAGACTTATAATTCGTGATCTCAACCTGGATCTAGTTATGTACCTTGTCTTTAGAATGACATGAAACTCAATTCATGGCTAGACACATTTTCACCATGCCTTTGGTGTGTCATGACTGACATCTTACTAGATTTTGAATCTAACCAATTGGCATTCGAGTCCAATCTACTCGATTGACTCCATATAACCATTGTGTACTCCACTTGGTCAAGCGTTTGCAATATATGCAAGTCACCCCCACATTTAAGTGTAATTGGATAGCATCCAAATGGGGCGCTGAAAGGTTCTCCCTTTCATTTCTAGTTTGAGAAAACTTCTCAACTCCCATTTCCACATTCAAATGCAAGTCACCCCCACATTTAAGTGTAATTGGATAACATCCAAATGGGGTGATGAAAGGTTCTCCCTTCCATTTCGAGTTTGAGAAAACTTCTCAACTACCATTTCCACATACCCTAAAGGGTTTGTTTCTTAAATGGCCTCCTCCCCCCACATTGCTTGCATTTTAATGAAGTTATATTTATAGTTTTGTTTAGCACAAAATTCGTTCTTGTGTCATCACATATTTTGAATGTTTAAAGTTAATTTAATCTTCGTCGAGCATATAAATTAACAAGTATTAGTCTAGCATGCTTTAGACCACAATACTCTAGCATTTGAACAGAAGATGCATCATTCTGATTCTTCACAGCCTTAAGAGATAACGCACTATCTCTTCCGAACATTCGTTTCTTAGTTTAGACACAATAATAAAATTTTATTTCACCATTCCAAAACCATCGGTTTTAGGAAGGCCTCAAAACCATAGTTAACTTCATCCGTTAGGATCATAAGTCGTTTGCCTTTTTATCTCCAAGGCTTCATCATTGACTTCCTAAAGACTTAAACATAAGTCTTAATCCAAGTCACTTTGATGAATATCTTTGTATAAAATCACTTGAGTCTTGAGATATAGCCAATTAGATTGACTCTCAACAACAAAACATTAACGTATGCCTATAGTGATATATACATTTACGTTGTTGTTTCATCAATACCATGTATTGGGATACTCTCCCAAATTGAGGACCAAGCCTCCACATAGTTTAAACAACATTGATGGTGGTAGAAGCATCTACAAGTCCATCACTATTGTAAATTTCCGTTAATAAATTTGCTAAATTTATTAAAATCATTTACAATAATAACATATATTTCTTTCATATGTTATATTCTTTGAAAACTTACATGTGCATTTCCATGTTGATGCTCTCAACATTAGATGACATATCTTGTTTTCGTGCATTTCATCTCAAACCATGCACCATGTTTCTCACAAAGTCGTTATACGTTTGATGTTTGATTTGTAACTTATTACATAAGTCATGATCACAACCCGCTCGTTGTGTTCGTGTAAATTAGTTTTTACACGTTGTATCAAAATGTGTATCCTTTTGACAACTTATTAGTAGTCCAAAATAATGGATACATCAATGATATCTAAACATCAAATCCCAAAGTGTTATTATTTTCAACACTTTAGAACGAAATAAACGCAATTACATCGTTCTGTCATGTTTTGAGGTACTCCCTCAATGGAACACGTATAACTCGTTTTGTCTTGAAACTCTAAACTTGAATAATCACAAGTTGTCCACAAATATAAAGTTGTTTACAATTAACTACTCGCAAGTAGTTGAGCAACTTATTATATTTATAACAACATCGAGTTGTTTTTCACAAAATAGTCTCTCCAAGACTATTATATGGTTCAAGATGTTATACTTCTCGTGTAAGTATCGAATCACTTATACTTCGCAAATACATGTTTTATTCGTTCAAAACATTTCTCGTTTTTGCAAGTGTTTTAATATTAAACTATATATTTATGTTTTGATTACAAATCAAGACAATAAACCTTATAATAGTTTAATAAATAAAACAATTTCAAACTCGCTCGTTTGAAAATAAAACGAATACACATCGTTTTAATAAATGGTTTATCATATTCAAACCATTTCTAACCGCTGTTAGATAATAACGATTATCAATCGTTAAAATGAGTGGTTTGTATGAAAACCAATTCTAATATGCTAATTAGAATTTAAATGTTTAACAAACATTCAAAATATTCGGGTTTATAAAGTAAACCGCTTCTAACGCGCTCGTTAGAAATAAAACGAATACATTTATTCACTTTTGGTTTACTTAAATGAACGTTTTCTAACACGCTCGTTAGAAATGAACACATATCTTTTCTAACACGCTCGTTAGAAAATATATAAAACGATTACAAATCATCTTAAATAGTTTATCATAGTTAACCCGGATCTAACCCGCTCGTTAGAAATTAACGATTGCAAGTCGTTAAAATAGTTGGTTATAAGATAAACTCATTCTAATACGCCAATTAGAAAATTAGACGATTATTTATTGCCATAAGCCGTTTTTGGTTTATATAAAATAAACGTTTTCTAACCCGCTTGTTAGAAATAAACAATTGACAAAGTCGTTAAATCGTTTCTAACACGCTCGTTAGAAAATAAACAACTATCAAACTCTTTAAATCGTTTCTAACACGCTCGTTAGAAATAATTGAGTACAAAATTTGTTTCGAAGTTTATAAAAAAAAATATAAACTATTTCTAATACGCTCATTAGAAATAAACAAATAAAATCGTTTAAACGTATGTGGAAAAAATCCGTTTCTAACTCGCTCGTTAGAAATTTAATAATTTAGATGAAACCGTTACAAGGTTTATTATCCAAAATAATTGTCTCCAACACGCTCGTCGGTAATTATTTGAAATAATAATATTTTCTAACACGCTCGTTAGAAAATCTAAACGTATATTTTCTAGCACGCTCGTTAGAAAATCTAATCGTCTTTTAACAAGTTAGTTTTACACAATCATCGTATCTAACACGCTCATTAGATATAAGGATGATATTAAAACTTATTATTCTATAAAATTCTAACACGCTCGTTAGAGATATAAAAAGTTTTAATCTTGTTATTCTTTCAACAACGTTTCTAACACGCTCGTTAGAAAATATTAAAACTAGTTATTTTATAAAATAATTACTTTCTAAAATGCTAATTAGAAAATATAAAAAATTTAAGACTTTTAAAACCAACATTAATCTCACAATTATGGTTACTAAAAGCTTATTAAAAAAAATTAAACGTTACAAACATTTAATTTGTAAGGGGGTTACAAAATAAAATTTTCTAATACGCTCATTAGAAAATTTAGTATTACAAAAACCTATTGAATTACATATTATTTTGTATATGTTCGGTTTTATCTAAACACGAGCAAAAACCATGAACTCCAAAACTTGAATCAAAAAGTCGTTTTGCAACCCGGTATTCGGATTAAAGATTGTACTCCAATCATAAAATTAATCCGACTCATTGTACTAAATAAATATTTCCCAAAAATATTTTCAAGATTTTAACAAAAATCCCATTAAATATTTTAACTTTCGTGAACCTAAATCCTCGTAGAGAATGGATTTAAGATTGTAGCAACAATCTTCACCAAAGTCTATTTTAAGATTGTAGGAACTAGGTTCACTTTTATTAAAATATATTACAAAATAAATAATAAATAATAATGAGACTCTCGTTATTTGTGGGAAACTCGATTAGTACAATACCGGTTACAAAAACTAAATAAACGAATATAAAATACAACTAAATTGTATCAATCTTGATTCAAAGCCAATGTCTTTGAAAACTTCAACCGCATCTACGAGATCGAAACTCCGCTGCAAGACAAGCAAAATTGTTGACGGTTTTTTGTTGAGGCACGTGTTCAATACGCTTCCCTTAAAACAGATTCCGCGCCTCCTCTCAGACGGTCTGTCTCCTAGGGTACAACAACCGGAACAGTATGTGTACTGCCGGAGATGGCACTCGCGCCCGAGATTACACCGGGTATAAATTGGTGTTCATAAAAATTGGAACAATGTGAAGTTGTGTAAAATTGAGAGTACTCCTCTCATTGAAACATCGAGACTAAAGAGAATGTCTATTTCCTTGTGTTTTTAGTATGAACCACCAAGTTCATATTTATACACTCATAGTTTTAATCTAATTAAAACTAGTAATAAAATAGACATTAATCTTGTCATAATTATAACATTAATTTTGTAATAAACAAGATAATGAATATGACATTAATCTCTAATTAAATGGACTTAAGTGGTTAGTCAAAAACGGTCATATACATCATGACACGCATTAAATGGGTTGTAACAGCTAGCTTTGACCAGGTCCTGCCAGTTGCTCTGTTACCGTTGCAGACATGTACGCGCGCCTGAAGTGGCTCTTCAGTCTGTGCGCCACATTGTATGGAACCCGCGCATGCGCATGGTGTGTCGACCAGTACTCCTAGTTACTACTGTAACCTTCGCGCGTGCCATAACTGATACGCAAACCCATGCAACACACTACATGGACCTTACGCCAGGCCATATGGAGCCGCGTGCCACACATATACCATTGCGTATACCAGGACGCCACCTGGTCATGCGCCATCTATACTTGCGCCACACGGATGCCACTACGCATACCAGGACGCCACCTGGTTATGCGCCATCCATACTCGCGCGCATATGTGCGGGTGCGACACACCCTTTGGTCCCCACTAGTGTTTGCCTTTAAGGAAACAATTACAAGGAGTGCTCCTCCTTATAAACCACTTTAAGTTTTGTCATCTCACCTATGTGGGACAAGTTGACAAAACTAATCCATTTTATTTATCTTTGTTTGTTCCAAACATACAACTTCAAGATTCGATATCTCATTCATCTTAGCTCTATTTGGACATAGTTTGAACACAAACCATAAATAATTATTTATACAACACATATATAAATATTATTGATGTCTAAAATATTTAGTGAAAAACTCATTTTCACTAAAATTTCCAACAGTTAATTCTTACAAAATCTCATCTGCTGTATCATAGTTATGTGGGGCAGTTTCATTAGAAAAGCTCAACGTGAAACTAAGGCGTGGATACCTGTTAATTGGATGTTCATGGGCATGCTTATCTAGGGCACTGGTATGTCATTGCAAGAATTCTTGTTTTCTTAGATTAAACTGAAATTGTAGAATAGAATTAATCAATGCTTACTTGTATATCCAAAGCTTCTAATTGAATGTTTTTGGTATTTTCTGGTGAATATTTTCAGTTTGAAGTACATAAACATTGCAATGGTCACCGTACTAGGAGTATACGGTGATCATTGCAATGTTTATGATCATTTAATACAAGTTAACTGATACTCATAGATATAGCTTTTGACGCCTATTTTAATATGAATACAATTATACATGTGGCATAATAGCTTCCGAACAATATACACACCTTGTAGAGTTGTAGAGGTGTATGCATTTACTTGAGATAACAACCAAATTAAATATATTTTTTTTATTCACATACATTCATTGTTATTTTCATATATATACATGCAAGTTTGTATACTTATACAGGGAGATGTTCATTTGAGAAGAAAAAAGAAAAAATGGTACAATTGTAAAACATTAAATAGTTTTTCTATCATCTCATTTATTATTATCTTTGACTAATTATTAGTCATAAAGACAACAAATGTTATCAATATATCATTGTTAAAAACAATGCTAGTTGGGTTTTCAATTCGCATACGAATATTATGCCACCTAACAACTGCGTAGGAGTCACGATGTTTTAACGCTCGATAGAGCTCGACTACACATAGTACAACATTACCCTAATAAAAGAAACTTATGATATTCTAACTGTTAGGGTTTTCTTGGTAAATACATGCACAATGTAGCAAGCTCACAACTTTGACACATAGTACATTGGTACGAGAATCGTGGTGAGTTTCACGACCCCTCTTTTACTTTTTTACATTTGGGTGAAAACATGCTAAATATGTTTTGATACACTTTTTTCACGACTCACTTTATGTGTTACATGATTTAGGAAACATCACCACATCTAAGTCTTCAAAAAACATAATCACTAACTTAGTGTTAAATCGTGGGAATAGTATTGTTTGGGTTGACACCCCCTTTTATGGTTAGTCGCGCTAACCTTCACTGTTGTCAAATGATTGCATATTATCCATTTACATTTGATGCTTGTGATGAAACATTGGTTGGGGTAGAAACAAGAAACGTCGGGTTTTGGTTATGGGCTCATGGTAACTACACTGACATTATTGAACGTGTGCGGCCAACAAAACCATTTACTTTCATTTATGTCAAAAACAGAACTGGAAACAAATTGAATGCTTGTATTCATGTCGAAAGGGAACTAGAAACAAAATGGATACTTGAATCTGAGTTGATAAGGAATTAGATATTGAATCGAATACTTATTTTCAAACCTAAGATGGGTTTGAAATAATATACTTGTCTGCAAAACAAACTTACAATTTGTAAACGATCTTGAATTAAATTGTTTACCTGTGTCTTAAACCTACGAATTCACCACTTTATAATGTTGGAAAATTGTGAAAATAGCATTTTTCACAAATATAGGAAAATGATTTTTTCCTATTTTGGACTAGAAATAAATATAATAAAATGAGCGGGTTTTATATATTTATTTATGGGTTTGTGTTCTATGGTGGAAGAGCTTCGCAACGAACTAAACCACGTCCAAAACGGAGCTAAGATGAATGAGATATCGATGCTCAAAGTTTGGTGTTTTGAAACTTGAATGCTGAAATAAGTGGGAAAGTGGCACCTTGTCCCACATCGGATGAGAGATGGAACTTAAAGGGGTATTTAAGTGGGAACTCTCCATCCTTATTGTTTCATGGAAGCACTCACTAGTGTACTCGCGAAGGGTGTGGAGCACCCTAACTCGCACTCGCACGCGCGCGTGGCGTGGGAGATGAGGCGCAATGTGGCGCTTTGATGGCGCACTTTGCACTTCGCGAGCCGCTTGAGAGACGCCTTTGTATTTTTGACCACGTGCGCGTGGTGGAAGCACAAGGGTTGCAAGGACCAAGTGGTTGGTAATGTGGCATGCTGGCGCATGACGTGGCAGTCATGCGCATACGCGAGCGAGCGAGTACACATGAGCGCGCGGTTGCGCGCATGGTGCATGAGCCTGATGTGACGTGCGCGGCGCACCAAAATGAGCCAAAACAGCGCGACTGTGTGGCGTGCTCGTAGAGGCTCACAGGTGACGTGGCACACGCACATGGACCTGAGTGAGTATGGCGCACGCGCGCATGGCAGTGAGCCAAGTGGACGCACCGCGCATGAGGGTGCAGACCTGCGCGCGCACTAGTGTGTCTTGCGCGCGCGCAGTAGCTTCCAGCAGCAGTTAATGCCAGTGCAGTTACACTGGCAGTTACGTTTCAGCATTCGAAACTGACAAAGTTAATGCGTTTGACTGAGAATTAAGTGACGAATTAAAGTGCATTAAAGACGTCTAATGCAGTTTAATTCTCCATTTAATTCGTTTTTTCAGTTTCGCCTAGACCTGCAACTATAAATAGGGTGGGTGCTACCCTATTGCAGGAAAACCTACCGAAACACACAAAGCTATCTTCTTCCTCTCTCACAGAAATCTTCATCTTCTTCAAGAGTTCAAGGTATACCTTCGGGTTGGAGTCAAGACCGGCAGTGCAACTGCTTGCGGCTGTTGTATCCTGGAAACAAACGTGTTCTCCTGGGAGACACGAAATTTGTTTTAAGGGACCCGTGTCTAACACGATCCTCAGCCAAGAACAGTTTTTCGGTTCGTGTTTTCTGTCTTTGTTTTTCCCTTTCTTCAGTTGTAATTGTACTTACTTTCAGTTGTAATTCTGTTATTGTTCTTGTATTTCAAGTTAATAAATTATTTTATTTATTTTACACGAACGGATTCCTACAATCTTAAAACAAATTTTAAAACACCGTTCGTGTGGAATCACAAACTTCTCTGCTGTGATTTCAAAATTTTTTTTATTTCTCGCAGCAGGTTGTGTTTTAAAAGGTTTTTCTCTGTTTTGATTCAAAGTAGCAACTTTGTCAAAACAGACTCTGTTCTTCTACTCCTTCTTCGTCTTTGGGTTCTAAGATCTTCTCTTGTAGTCTTCAAAGTTGGACTTAGAAGCTACGAGGCTGATTTTGTTACTCATCGATTTTGTTAGTAAAATAATAAATCAGCACATTTATTATTCTAACATCTTTATTAACTTGGTTTTGTGGAATTTTTCAGAATGTCGACTAAAAATACCAACGTCAACATTGTTGTCGGAACCCCTGCCAACACTGTGGGAGCGTCCACAGTGGCGAATCATGCTGAACGACCCGAGAAGTTCTCGGGTCTCCACTTCAAGAGGTGGCAACAGAAGATGTTCTTCTACTTGACCACCATGAACCTTGTGAGGTTCTTAACGGAGACCGCTCCCCAACCTGCGGAAGGGGAGACCGATGCTCAGGCTCTGAGCGCGGTAGAGGCATGGAAGCACTCTGACTTTATATGTCGAGGCTATGTACTCAACGGTCTCTCGGATGCTTTGTATAATGTGTACTATAATATCAAGACTTCCAAAGAATTATGGGAGTCCTTAGATAAAAAGTACAAAACGGAGGATGCGGGAACAAAGAAATTTGTTGTCGCCCGTTTCTTGGACTTTAAAATGGTTGATAACAAGACTGTTATGAACCAAGTCCAAGAGTTGCAAATTATACTAAATGACATCCATGCTGAGGGGATGGTACTCAGCGAAACGTTTCAAGTGGCAGCCATGATCGAAAAATTACCTCCTGCTTGGTTGGATTTTAAGAATTATCTTAAACACAAGCGAAAGGAAATGTCGGTCGAGGACCTTGTTCTTCGTCTTCGTATAGAAGAAGAAAACAAGGTGGCCCCAAAAGGCACCATTTTCAAGCTTCGGCTAAAGCAAATATGGTGGAAATTGGGGAATCCTCAAAGGCCAACAAGGGCAAGGGTAAAACCAACAACAAAGGGAAAGCAAAGGTTAACAACCTTGGACCTAAAAAGGGGGCTGTGAAAAAGAAGCATGCGCCTTTCCAAGGTACTTGTTACAATTGTAACGAGACGGGGCACCGTGCTAACCAATGCAAGAAACCTAAGCGTGAGCGTGCGCATATGGTTGATGAGGATGGTATGCCTCTAATCGCGATGATAACCGAGGAAGCGGCTATGATTGAAGAAGTCAACGCAATGGGTGAAAACCCAAAAGGATGGTTCGTTGACACGGGTGCAACCCGCCATGTTTATGGTGACAATGCTCTTTTCTCTACATTCAAGGAAGCATCGGGTGAAGAAAAGCTTTATATGGGGAATAAAGCTACCGCAAGCATCAAAGGGGAAGGCACGGTCGTCTTGAAGATGACTTCGGGCAAGGAGCTTACCTTGACAAATGTGCTTTATGTCCCAGAGATACGGAAGAATCTCGTGTCGGGATGGATGCTCAACAAGTTTGGATTTCGTCTAGTGTTTGAATCGGACAATTTTGTCTTGTCTAGACGTGGAATGTTTGTTGGAAAGGGCTATGCCCTTAATGGTATGTTTAAAATGAATGTAATGGTTGTAAACCAAAACAAAAGTTTGTATGAAACTTCTACTTCTACTTACATGGTTGAGTCTTCTAATGTTTGGCATGGTAGACTAGGACATGTAAATTTTAATTCTTTATGACGTTTAATTAAATTAAACTTGACACCAACATTCCATATCGAGTCCAATCACAAATGCGAGACTTGTGTTGAATCCAAACTTACGAGATCATCGTTTAAATCGGTTGAACGAATAACCGAACCCCTTGATTTAATTCATACGGATGTGTGTGATTTAAAAGCAGTTCCCACGCGTGGAGGAAATAAGTATTTCATCACGTTTATTGATGATTGTACTAAATATTGCTACGTGTATTTACTTAAAAGTAAAGACGAAGCAATAGAGAAGTTTATCTTGTACAAAAATGAAGTTGAGAATCAACTTAAAAAGAAGATAAAAGCTTTGAGAAGCGATCGAGGAGGTGAATATGTTGCACCTTTTGCGGATTTATGCGCAAAAAGTGGCATTGTACATGAGTGTACACCACCTTATTCTCCACAATCAAATGGCGTTGCGGAACGTAAGAACCGCACATTGAAAGAAATGATGAACGCCATGTTGATAAGCTCGGGAGTGAACCGAGAAATGTGGGGGGACGCCATTCTCTCAGCAAACTATCTTTTGAACAAGATACCTTTGAAAAATAAGGACGAAACTCCATATGAGTTATGGAGAAAAAGGAAGCCTTCGTACAAATACTTGAAAGTGTGGGGGTGCCTAGCTAAGGTGATTGTACCACCTCCTAAGGCTCTTAGGATAGGACCCAAAACTGTTGATTGCATTTTCATTGGATATGCACATCAAAGTAGTGTGCATCGTTTTCTTGTACATGAGTCCAAGAATCCCGATGTACACAAACACACTATCATAGAGGCAAATCCTAATGTCGTCTCATATTTTGAGAGTGTGTTTCCTATGTTAGGACAAACACATGCGCCTTCATCAAGAGCGGTTGATGAAGCAGGTCCAAGTCCGTCTACATGGTTAGATGAACCAGGACCAAGTTCATCTACGAGGATAGATGAAAGACATGAACGCCCCGAGGTCGAGGAGGGTGAGCTTAGACGAAGTAAACGACAAAGGGTTGAAAAATCTTTTGGTCCAGACTTCATGAGCTATATGGTTGAGGGTGAGCCCAATACCTACCGCGAAGCGGTTACCTCCGCGGAAGGACCTCAATGGCAAGAAGCAATTAAGAATGAAATTGATTCTATATTGCAAAATCATACTTGGGAGTTAGTAGATCTTCCACCTGGTTGCAAACCACTTGCATATCGTTGGATATTCAAAAGGAAGATGAAAGCCGACGGAAGTATTGATAAATACAAGGCAAGGTTAGTAATCAAAGGATTTAGACAAAAGGAGGGTCTAGACTACTTTGATACTTACTCGCCTGTAACGCGAATAACCTCTATTCGATTGGTTCTTGCAATTGCGGCTCTATGAAATTTGGAAGTTCACCAAATGGATGTAAAGACCGCATTTCTAAATGGCGATTTAGAAGAAGAAATTTACATGGAACAACCTGAGGGTTTTCCGCCCCTGGAAACAAGGGCAAAGTATGTAAATTGGTCAAGTCTTTGTATGGCTTGAAGCAAGCTCCAAAACAATGGCACCAAAAGTTTGATCATGTCATGATTGACAATGGTTTCAAAATAAATGAGTGCGACAAGTGTGTTTATTTTAAAGACACACCAAGAGGTTATGTGATTCTATGTCTTTATGTAGATGATATGCTTATCATTGGGAGTGATGATAAGATGATCAACTCAACGAAAGACATGTTGAAAGCGAGGTTTGACATGAAAGACATGGGTCTCGCGGATGTGATTCTTGGAGTAAAAATCACTAGAACCCAAAATGGTCTTGTGTTAAGTCAATCTCACTACGTGGACAAGATCCTTGGGAAATTCAATTCGGACGATACGAGTATAGCTCGATCTCCAATTGATAATACCCAACGCCTAAGGAAGAATAGAGGCGAGAGTGTTTCTCAGCTAGAGTACTCAAGGATCATTGGTAGTCTAATGTATCTAATGACATGTACTAGACCCGACTTAGCATATGCTGTGAGCAGGCTAAGTAGATACACCAGTAATCCGAGCGAGGATCATTGGAAAGCTATCATGAGGGTGCTTAGATACATAAGATACACAAGAGACTATGGATTGCATTATACCCGTGATCCAGCAGTGATCGAAGGATACACTGACGCTAACTGGATATCGGATATAAAGGATCACAGATCAATAAGTGGTTACGTGTTTACACTTGCTGGCGCAGCTATAGCTTGGAAGTCTTCCAAGCAAACAGTTATAGCGAGATCCACGATGGAATCCGAATTCGTCGCTTTAGATAAAAGCTGGGAAGAGGCGGAGTGGCTACGTCAATTTGTGGAAGACATTCCAAGATGGCCAAAGTTGTTGACGGCGATCTGCGTACATTGTGACAATCAGTCTGCTCTTGCTAGAGCACAAAACATGATGTACAATGGCAGATCAAGGCACATTCGACGTAGACACAACACGGTATGACAACTTATCTCAACGGGTGTTATCTCAGTTGACTATGTGAGGTCAAATGATAACATTGCGGACCAGTTAACAAAAGGCTTAAGCACAGATAAGGTGTATAGGTTGTGACAACCCTCATAATTCCATGTATTCCGTACAATTTATTAATAATAATTAATGTGCTTGACGACTGTGTGGAATCACTTAACTGCTTTCTGATATCTGTGTTATGCTTACACGTATTTGTTAATATACTAATAGTGTACAGAAAGGTCACTAAATAGTCCGTTATATTTTCCTATGTGTTAGAAAGTAAAAACGTTACAAAAATATATACATGGGACACGTTACGAATTAATTAAGCAGTTTAGCGGAACAGTGTCAAACCGAACAACCGGACTTAACCCGGGACATAAAAATATTGTCATTAACATTGTTTTCTTTTTCTGAGCCAGTTAGGGTCCCCGAACACCCTAACACCCTTTATACTTAATGACACACTAAAGCTACTAACTAGAACCATTTGATTTCAACTAGTTTATAACTAACCATTACACCACCCAACCCCATACTACCCCCCCCCCCCATACTCACGGTCACCCCTAGGGTGACACACCCTTGTCCTTGTTGATTTTTATATAAATCTTGTCTAATATCTTAGTGACACTTTACATATTGGACAATCACCAAAGTTGGACCATAAATAAGCATGATGGATCACCATTATCTCACTTGAACACAACACAAAAATTGCTCTCATCCCTCTCCCTTTCCTTACAATCGGCTGCCACCACCTCACCATACAACCACCATCATCAACCTTCTTTCAAGCCATTCTCATACACACAAAGGTGCAAGGGTTCATACAACGAAGCTCGGTGCTCTCGAAAGTGGAAGGACCGCTCTCGTTTTCTTTTATCCACCACTTTTACGCCTTTGATCTTCCCTAGCCTTGTGCTAGTTGTAAGTGACTCTAAACGCTTTCTTGATCTTGTCTAGAGTGGTTAATAAGAGTTTCGTCGGTTAAAAATTACGAACATATAAGATCACCAACTAAAAGTCTACTAAAGTGATGAACAAGGTGGTTAATGGATGAATATTAGTGTAAATCATGTAGATCTTGTGTGATTATGATTATTGGTTGATTATCTGATGTTTTATTGATTAATATTAATATGTGATGTTGTTGTGGTCACTAAACATAATTAACGGAATTAATCGAACACGAACTAGGAAGTTAAATACTGAAAACCGAATCTGTCCCGGTTTTACAGCCAACTTCAGTTGGCTGTAAACAGGTCTTAAACTCAACGAAAAACTGATATTTTGAATCTAAAATATGTTATTATGAAATACGGTTCTAATGGCACCGGAATCGTAATTTTTGGACTCCGTTTACTATTTTTAAAGTGTTAATTTGTAACAGCAACTTAAGCTGAATTTTGACAGCAATAAATGGGTGTCATACTTTCAGTCATAACCTGAGTTTTGTGATGAATCGGACCATGAAATTTGTACAGTAGATGAAAACCGTTGCATTTGTAATTACCCCACTGGAATTTTGTAAATCGGACACTCGATGAATTTTTAATAAATTGTTCTGTGGACTGTGGTCAGAAATACACAAATCTGAGTTCAGTCCGGAATATGAATTTTTATAAAATATTGGTAACGAAACGGACCCCGATATTTTTACACAATAAAATATGGAACGTTTAAGACATCCTGTAAAAATTTGGGAATTTTTGGAATAATTTAACCATTTTATTTAAATGTCCGAAAACAGCCGGTTTTGAATATTAATGCTGAATTGACATAAGTTGTGACTTGCGTGTCTAAATGTCGAGTATGCTATCGGTGAATGATCTAACATGTTATATGTGTTACGTGCGCTATCGTATGTTTGCTTATGAGTGGGGAATGGATGGGGAACTTGGATGGGCATAAACCGTTAAAGTGATGCATGTTATGTGATAGATACGTGTAGGAACTTTGTGCTCTATTTGAAAATCACTGAATAACTAACTGGTAAATCATACTAGGACGTGATTGACCGACCTTGACTGTTAGCTATATCTGAGAGTCTAACCGAGCAAACCGAGGTGAGTTCACACCCTTACTAAGGCATGGGATTCCCGGTGGTTGGGAATGGGATTGAATAACTATTTATATTATCAACACTACTAGACTACCTACTACTGTCCTCGGAGTGGGAAGGGCACGTACGTAAAACCTACGTACACACATACTCAGTACTGTCCTCGGATTGAGAAGGGCACGTACGTAAAACCTACGTACACTCACACTTACTACTGTCCTCGGATGAGAAGGGCACGTACGTAAAACCTACGTACACTCATACTTAACACCGTCCTCGGATTGGGAAGGACACTTATGGATACGCCTAGTCTAGTGACATACATAATGGGAAGCCCCCACTAAATATCGTAAAGGTTTGGGAATCAAGGATAATGGGTAATACTTGGTTATGAAACGAACTTCCGATTCCTGATACGAACTCATTAACTAAACAACCAAACGTGAACTCACTCAACTTTGTTGTTGACTCGTTGTTACATGCCTTACAGGTCGCTAAATGCTTGGAGCTTGCACGGGGAAGGAGTCGTTGTGGTGTACGGACTGTTATGTTTCGTGCTTAATGTTTAAATCCTTATGAACTTACTAAACTTGCGTTTTGAAACTTTAACCTATGAACTATGGACTTATGCTTTTGAACTCACGTTTATGCTTCCGCTGTTTAAACCAAACAAGGTTAACTAGCTTTGGTCACCAATCGTATTATGTTTGGTTTTATTTACTTAATTGAGTTGTTCAATATGATTGGTGGCTCGATCCTGGTCATGTCGCGCCTCCAAGCGGTGATACTCCGCATGGTGGATTTTGGGGGTGTGACATAGGTTGTCAAGAGGAATGGGACTAAAGCCCATAGATGAAGGGAATATAAGGGAAACCTAACCTAGTTGACTGGAGATCCCAAGATCTAGGTTCAATAGGCAAACTTAATCATAAACCCAAAGGGAGTCACTGTGGGGGTTGCCCCAAAATCAATAAAGGGAGTTGTAGACTTCCTAGTCCATTCCAATCAGTGACATGAAAGAAAGGTTAAGCATGTTGAGGTTAAGGATTTTGAGGAAATCCAAATTAACCATGATGCTTTTAATTATTCAGAGGAATCACCTATGTTAGAGAGAAGTGGGGTCGCTTCGAATGGATTTGTGGGGAGGCGCAAATCCTAGAGCTCTCGCAGAACCAGGAACGTGTTCCATGACCATGAACGGACACAACCATGAGGACTTGACTCGACTAGGGAGAGTATTGTGTGAATGTATATTGTCGCCTACATAAATAGGGGATTGTTCAAGGACACCGCGTCTACAAGACCCTAGGAGGCTAAGTATGCTTCACAAAAGTAGGTTCAAAGGTTACACCTACCTATCTTGCAATGCTCAACTGTTGAACGTGTATCGTTGAAACTTGATAGATCGATTTCTATTCATGTGGGGGATTGTTGGAAAATTGTGAAAATAGCATTTTTCACAAATATAGGAAAATGATTTTTTCCTATTTTGGACTAGAAATAAATATAATAAAATGAGCGGGTTTTATATATTTATTTGTGGGTTTGTGTTCTATGGTGGAAGAGCTTCGCAACGAACTAAACCACGTCCAAAACGGAGCTAAGATGAATGAGATATCGATGCTCAAAGTTTGGTGTTTTGAAACTTGAATGCTGAAATAAGTGGGAAAGTGGCACCTTGTCCCACATCGGATGAGACATGGAACTTAAAGGGGTATTTAAGTGGGAACTCTCCATCCTTATTGTTTCATGGAAGCACTCACTAGTGTACTCGCGAAGGGTGCGGAGCACCCTAACTCGCACTCGCACGCGCGCGTGGCGTGGGCGATGAGGCGCAATGTGGCGCTTTGATGGCGCACTTTGCACTTCGCATCGCCGCTTGAGAGCCGCCTTTGTATTTTTTACCACGTGCGCGTGGTGGAAGCACAAGGGTTGCAAAGACCAAGTGGTTGGTAATGTGGCATGCGCATACGCGAGCGAGTACACATGAGCGCGCGGTTGCGCGCATGGTGCACGAGCCTGATGTGACGTGCGCGGCGCACCAAAATGAGCCAAAACGGCGCGACTGTGTGGCGTGCTCGTAGAGGCTCACAAGTGACGTGGCACACGCGCATGGACCTGAGTGAGTATGGCGGACGCGCGCATGGCACACACCGCGCATGAGGGTGCAGACCTACGCGCGCACCAGTGTGTCTTCCGCGCGCGCGCAGTAGCTTCCAGCAGCAGTTAATGCCAGTGCAGTTACACTGGCAGTTACGTTTCAGCATTCGAAACTGACAAAGTTAATGCGTTTGACTGAGAATTAAGTGACGAATTAAAGTGCATTAAAGACGTCTAATGCAGTTTAATTCTCCATTTAATTCGTTTTTTCAGTTTTGCCTAGACCTGCAACTATAAATAGGGTGCTACCCTATTGCAGGAAAACCTACCGAAACACACAAAGCTATATTCTTCCTCTCTCACAGAAATCTTCATCTTCTTCAAGAGTTCAAGGTATACCTTCAGGTTGGAGTCAAGACCGGCAGTGCAACTGCTTGCGGCTGTTGTATCCTGGAAACAAACGTGTTCTCCTGGGAGACACGAAATTTGTTTTAAGGGACCCGTGTCTAACACGATCCTCAGCCAAGAACAGTTTTTCTGTTCGTGTTTTCTGTCTTTGTTTTTCCCTTTCTTCAGTTGTAATTGTACTTACTTTCAGTTGTAATTCTATTATTGTTCTTGTATTTCAAGTTAATAAATTATTTTATTTATTTTACACGAACGGATTCCTACATATAATTGATGTTTTTAAGCATGTCTTTTAGGTATTACCTGTATGTGGCACAGTTGGAATAGGTTGACTATTTGGATTGAAAATCTAGAAGTCGAAACCCTACTGGGATCAATATAGGGTTTAAGATTTGGTATTACGTCAATGACACATAGTCGTCTAATCTCTAGTCGACTTTGACCCAGGCGGTTTTAATTTTATAATTTCATAGTTGTAATGGCTTACAACACTTTATAAGGATCTTACACTGATATAACCCAAGTGCCTAAGATTTCCATCTTCTTGCGTTGATGTGCGTAAGGTGTGACAAAAAGAATACATACACCCGTGTTATTGGCTCAATATTTTGATAAAAACAAAGTTCCATAGCGAATTTGTTAATGTTCATGGTCAAAGTGACATTTTTGAAGAAAAAATTACTATAACATTAATATATTTTGATAAAACAAAAGGTACACAAGATATTTGGTAATTTCATGATCAACGTGACTTTTTTGAAGTATAAAGTATAAACAAAATGAAGAGCGAACATTAAGTTATGGTGCCTATCAAATCGTTCAGGTGAATAGATTGTATGTTGTTGATGCAACAAATAAGAGACCAAGGATAGTAGCTGGGCTGGTTAGGCAAAAGGGTTGAAGGGTTCAACTTTGCCCCACGTTTGCAAGACGTGGAAGGAGGTTCACTAGTTTATTGTTGTTGTTTGCTGAAGATCCTCCTCTGAAGTATATTCAGATTCGGATGTGGGAGCAAACGGAATGTGTGTGTTGGATGTGAAAGTGAGTAACTAGCATAAAGCAAGTACTCGATATGAATTACCAGAGTTTAAGGAAACAGGCCAGGCCAAGAATGTCTCCTGAAGTAAATGAAGTGTCAATTTATAGGAGAAGACATCTCCCAAAGAAGAATGCATTTGACTAGTGACCTTGCTTGCAGTGAGGGGCTTGCCCTTTCGAGGGTTAAAGCCTTTTGACCCCTGGATAATAGCGTGTGCTCTGCAGACCTGCGTTGCTTTTGCGGCTGGCGAGTTGGTGGAGCTGTCCGGAGATGTGACTTATTTACTGTTCCCGTATTGCTTTACTTCATTTCCTCAGCTTTTCAACCATTGAACCATTTAACCCTTTGAGCGTTTACATATTTAGTCATTTTATTTTGTCTTGGGTTACCCCCGTCATCAGCCCCTCAAGTCTGAGGTTTCTGGGAAAGGAGCTCAAAGACTTCTGACTTTTAGACGTGTGTTTTATTGCCCAAAGGCTTCGAAGGTTCGAAGGTTGAAAGGTTGGAACGGTTGAGGTTTTTGAATTTTGGAATTTGACAAGACAGTTGACAAGACGTGTGGCAGTTTGTCAGGCGGCGGTTTTTAATTCCCCCTATTGATAATTATCTGTAATCTCATTTATTTACACATTTTATTTTGAAGAAACATTACTTTGCTCCTTTTTTCTCTCCGGTATCCCCTTTTTTTCAAAATCAGGTCAGTTCCGATCTGCTTATTTTCTCTTTAATTGTTCATTGTGATGGGTGCTCGTAAGGATATGGCAAAATCCTTTTCTCGACTGACCCAAGAGGAAGTCGATTTATTTTGTGTGGAATGGGGTATAGGGACAAAGTATAAACCGGTTGCACCGGCTTGTGATAAATCTATCAATGACTGTCCTTCTGGTATGATCGCCTTGTATTGTCGTCATTTTGAGTTTTCCAATCTTCGTTATCCGTTTTCAAACTTTGTCTTGAATATTTTGGAATATTATCGAGTGTTTTTGGTCAGATTCACCCCCTTGGCATGGCTAGGGTTTTACATTTTGAGATTCTGTGTCGGGCTTGCGGGTATGATCCCACTCTTTTAGCATTCCGTCGCTTTTTCCGGCTTGCTAAGAATGGTGATTGGTTCACCTTTGAAACCAGTCAAGTTGACACTTGTTTAATTTCGTCCATGGTTTCTACACTTGGGGTTTGCAAAGATCGGTTTTTCTGGGTGTCGGAGGAAATTGTTCCTTTCAAACTTGTTTGGAGACACCCGGATGCTGTTTTGAACGAGCCGGAGCCCTCTGATTCCGAGATAAACACTCATTTTTTAGAAATTCTTAGGGAGTGCCCTTCGAGGCTTCGTCCCTTCCCTGAGCATTTGTTGGTGTTGTTGGGTATAAGTAAAGTGTGGGAAAAGGCTAACCGGGATCCGGTGCTTATTAGAGATGGGAAGGGTATGCATTTATTCTTTTCTTGCTTTTTTGTTCCTTTCTCTTTGTTTGCTCATGTGCTTTTACATTTGTGTTGTAGTTATGTCTGCCCTCAATTTTATCAAAAGCGATGATACCTCTGACGTTGCCTTTGATGATGTTGCTGCTACCCCTGGCGAGAATGCGGTTGTCAAGGGTTCTGATTACAGGTTTGAGGGTTCTGGTTATGTGAATGTTCCGAATGTTAAAGGCTTCACCAAGGTTACTGCTTCCAAAGGTTCTACTCGTCGTTCCCAACGCCATCTGAAAAGTGTTGACCAACCTTCTGGTTCAGAGCCTATTGATGTTAGTGATGATATTGAGGCGTCAGGGGATCAAGTTGTGGATGTTGGTAAGGGCAAGGAAAAGGAGTTGATTGTTTCAAGCAAGAAGAAGAAATTGGTTAAGGAGGGTGCCATTCCTGCTATTCAAGGTTCGTCAGCCAAAAGCGTTGAAAGTTTCGAGGGTTCAGAGGACATTTATGTGCCTAATTGGGGGGTTAAGGTTGGTGACAATTTTAAGGACCCAGCTGTTTGTACTGAAGCCTTGGCTCATTTTGCTCCTCCCGGTGTTTGAAGTGCCATATCTGAGATGGAGGCTAATCATCTTATTTCTAGGATGATGCTCAGTTCCTGCAACCTTTCTGCCTTTTTGGCTGAAGGTGTCACTCGCTTTGCTAAAGGGATGCGGGAATATGAGGAGGCCTCCAAGAAGAATGAGAAAATGAAAGCTTCAATTGCTGCCATGAAGAAGGAAATCGATAGCTTTTCTGAGAAAGAGCTGGCTTGGAACAAGAAAGTGGAAGATTTAACAAAGAGGCACGAGATTGAGATGAACGATCTCAGGAAGAGTTTTAAAGCTGACCGTCTGAAGCTGAAGTCTGATAGACAGGCCTTGGTTGTGCAACAAAAGGCTTTTGATGAGGAGAAAGACGGTTTAAAGACTTTGGTTGCCCGGGCCACTGGGGATAATCAGTGGCTTATTGAGCAGGGTTTTCACCAGGTTGTTACCTATTTGCTTCATTCTAAAGAGTTCGACTCCGCTCTTGGAGAGGTTTACACTAAGCTGCTCAATCTGGGAAAACACCAAGGTCTTATTGCGGGTTATAAGCTTCACGAGTCTGGCAACCTTTTGGAGAAATCTCCCCTGTATCTTCCCGAGGCTTCCGATGTCTTTAAGAGTTCCGTTGAGCAAATGGAGAGGTTACCATACCCGTACGTAAGTCAGGTTGCTTCTTGTTATGGTAAACCTCTCTCCGTCTTGCAGGAACTAAAGCCGGATGGTTTGAATGAAAAGTTATGCGCTGAACTGCTTGGCTCCCTTTCAAGGAAACGTTCCTACTCGGGAGATAGTGAAGATACCTTTCCTGAGGAAGCCGATGCTCCGAAGGACGCCAGTTTGGAGGTTTCAGCTGTTGATGATCAGGGCCCGAAGGCTAAGAAGGTTAAGAAGGGTAAGAAGGCCAAGGGTAGCAGTTCTGGGGCCTCTAAGCCTTCTACTGATGCATGAAATTTGTGGCTTTCTTAGCACTTTTTAAAACAATTTGTGGTTTGTAACCTTTAAACAATATTAGGTTTTCAGGGACCCTTAAGGTTCCTGTTGGTTGTGTTTAAGTCCTGTATGGCCGTTTGAACAATAGTTAAACTTGCAAGTTACTAGGACTTGCCTTAACTTGTGTTTGAAAGTCTTTTAGGGCTTTCTTTGATATGGTATAATGTTTAACTATTTTCTTTGTGTTATGTTTTTATACTTGTGCCTGTTTCGTTAAGGCAGTTTGTTTGGCTTTAACCTTCCAAGCCTTTTGGCTGTCTGTTAGTAGGTTGAAGCCTTTGAGGTTTCGAGTTGTTACCCGGGTGGCTTGAAGCCTTGAAGGCTTCTTAGTTTTGTGATCTGACTTGGTTTGTATCTTTATAATTTTTTGTCTAAGTTGTGTTGTTCTTTTAGATTTTCTTTGTCTTTTTGTAACTTTGTCTTTGTCGAGTTTGTGATGCCCTTATGTTTTTTATACCTTAAAGGGTTCAGTGCTACAGTCACTTGGCCTTGGTATTTTTAACAAGAAGACATAGCACCTATCCTTTTTATCATTTCTTTGTTTTTCACTTGACTTTATAAGCCTGTTTGTTGATTATATTTTTAAGGCTTAGGGAACATTTGGTGTAGGCTGTTCAAACCCGTCTATGAGACAATTTTATTTTTTCTTAACAAGTCTCATGGAGTTTTATTGATTTAGGAACTCACCCCTTATATAGGCTCATTCAACCTTTGAACCTATTGAGCGATGTGGCCTGGGAGCTCATCCCCTTACATGGCCCCTGCTATGGAGTTTTTTGCTAGGTTCTCAACCTGATTTTAGGATAGAAAGACAAGTTTGATAAAACAACTTCATTCATTCAAGCAATACTTGCTTTTTACAAAAGGTACTCATAGTGCTGTTCTCAAAATACATTTTGATACAAACCAATCTTTCCTGTCTAAACATGGAACCTTTTCACGGTTTTGCCATTCCAATGCCTTGGAAGCCTTTTGCCTTCTGAATCCGCTAGCTTGTATGATCCGCCCTTGTGTGCTTCAAGGATGGTGTATGGACCTTCCCATTTCGGGCCAAGCTTTCCTTGATTTTCTTTTTTGCTTGCTTCATTGTTTCTGAGGACCAGGTCTCCTAGCTTGAAACGTTCGTTCTTGACTTTCTTGTTGTAGTAGGCTTCCATTTGCTTCTTGTATTTGGCCTCTTGAATTGCAGCTTGATCTCGTGCTTCCTCTAGGAGTTGTAAATTCAACATGGTCTCTTTTTGGTTTGTTTCGGGATCCATGTTGACGATTCGTTGGGTTACAACTCCTATTTCAGCGGGGATCACAGCCTCGGATCCAAATACCAAGCTATAGGGTGTTTTCTTATGGCTTGTTTTTTCGGTTGTTCTGATTACCCACAGAACACTAGGCAATTCTTCAAGCCAGTTGCTTTCGTATCTTCCCAGTCTTTTCTTGATACCTTCCACTATGCGTCTATTCGTCCTTTCAACCTGACCGTTTGATTGCGGATAAGCCACTGAGCTTAAAACCTGGTCGATTCTGTATTCCTTGCACCGAACGCTGAAAGGCTTCTCAGCAAATTGCCTTCTGTTATCAGTGACAAGTACTCCCGACAATCCATAACGGCAAATGATGTTTTCCCAAACAAAGTCAATGACCTGTTTTCCCGTGATCTTAGCAAGTGGTTTGACCTCGGGCCACTTGGTGAAATAATCTATTGCCACCAGCAAGAATTTTACTCCTCCTTTGCTTAGGGGAAATGGACCAACAATGTCCATTCCCCATTTATGGAATGGCCATGTCGGGGTTATCGGAACCAAGTCATGCTTGGGACTTTTTGAGATTGGTGCATGAATCTGGCAAGCATCACATTTCCTTAACTGTTCAGCTGTATCACGATGCATTGAGGGCCAGAAATACCCAAGGTTCATGAGCTTTGCAACCACCGACCTAGCTCCAAAGTGAGCTCCGCATATACCTTCGTGAATTTCTTTGATCAAATACTTACTTTGCTCAGGACCGACACATCTTAGCAAGGGAGCAAGGTAACCCTTTTTATAAATGGTTTCTCCTTGTAGTACGTATTGCCTTGCCTTGATTTCAACCCTTTTAGCTTCTACTTGATCATTGGGTAATTCACCATTTTTAAGGAACTTTTTGATGGGAGTCATCCAGTTTGGATCTTCCTCGGTAACTACATCTTGAACTTCCAATTCATCAATTGATGGAGCCTTCAACACTTCTACCAGCACCTTCTTGGTAAGGTGGGCGAAAGTGAGAGATGCAAGCTTACTTAGGGCATCAGCCTTTTTGTTTTGAGATCTGGGGATCTGTTTGATGTTGCATGCTTGGAAGTTACTCATCAGCTCCTTGGATTTTTCTCTGTATTTTTTCATGTTGGGCTCTTTATCTATGTAGCTATCATTTACTTGGCTTGAGACCAGCAACGAATCTGTGAACACTTCAAGCTTTTCAACCTTCATTTCTTTAGCCAGCCTTAATACAGCTATTAGTGCCTCGTATTCAGCCTCGTTATTGGTGGTCTGAAAATCAAAACGGAGAGCATATGTGAATTCCAACCCTTCTGGGTTGATCAAATTAGCCCAGCCCCTGACCCTTCAACGCTTGAAGCCCCGTCTGTAAAAAGCTTCCAGGCTTTAGGGTAGGAAGGTTCAGTGGTGGTAGTGTTTACTTCAGTGATTGCTTGGTTTGGGACTTCCACAATGAAATCAGCCAAGACTTGGGCCTTGATAGCTTTTCTTGGGTCGTAGGTGATGTTATGTTCACCTAGTTCTATGGCCCATTTGGCTAATCGTCCCGAGTTTTCAGGTTTTTCAAGCACACTCTTAATAGGTTGGTTGGTGACCACTTGTATAGGGTGTGCTTGGAAATACCTTCAAAGCCTTCTAGCTGTTTGAACTAGGGCTAGGGCAAGTTTTTCAAGGGGAGGATATTTCGTTTCAGCCAATTTTAAAGTTTTGCTAAAAAAATAAACGGGTACCTGGGCCTTGTCTCGCTCAATGGTGAGGACTGCACTGATGGCCTCGTCAGCAACTGAGAGGTACACTGATATTAACTCCCCAGTTTCAGGTGCCGCAATATCTGGTAGGGAAGCTAGATGTTGCTTCATCTGGTTGAAAGCTTCTTCAGCTTCCTCAGTCCATTTGAAATCCTTCTTATCTGAGCAGTTCTTGAGCGTTTTGTAGAAGGGCAGAGATCTTTCGGCCAACTTTGAGGTAAAACGCTTCAAGGTTGCAAGCTTCCCGTTTAAGCTTTCAACCTCCTTCTTGGTTTTTGGTGGTTTGGTTTCAAGGACAGCTTTCACTTTGTTTGGGTTAGCCTTGATGCTTTGTTTCCCCACAATATGGCCCAAGAACTTTCCTTCCTCAAACCCAAATGAGCATTTTTCAGGGTTGAGCTTCATGTTAACCTTTCTGAGATTATTGAAAGTTTCTTGAATGTCGTCAAGCATTTGATACTCCGTCTTGCTTTTGATCACCAAGTCATCGACATATGCCTCCATGTTTTTACCAATTTGGCTTGCAAAGGCTTTGTCAACGAGTCGTTGGTAGGTTGCACCGGCATTTTTGAGGCCAAAAGGCATCTTTTGATAACAAAAGATCCCTTTGTCCGTGTGAAAGGCTGTTTTTTCCTCATCCTCTTCCTTCATGAGAATTTTAGTGGTAACCTTTGTATGCATCAAGAAAACATTTGAACGAGTAACCGGTGAGGAAGTCAACCTTGAGATCAATTTCCGGTAGTGGATAGCAATCCTTAGGACAAGCCTTGTTAAGATCTTTGAAATCTATGCACATCCTCCAAGAGTTGTCGGGTTTCTTGACCATAACCGGGTTTGCAACCCATGATTGGTACTTGACTTCTCGGAGAATGCCAGCCGACACAAGCTTTTCAACCTCTTGGTAGGCTACCAGACTTCTCTCGGGTGCTAGGCTTCTTTTCTTTTGGACCACAGGCTTGACATCCGGTGGTATTCTTAACTCATGTTCAGCAATGTTCCGAGGGATCCCTGTCATATCTTCTGGACACCAAGCGAAGACATCGCTGTAATGTGTTAGCAGCTTTTCGAGATACGAAAGGGTCTCTTGTGAAAGGCTTGGATTGACCCTTATTCGTTGTTCAGGGTACTTAGGGTTTATGACCAACCTTTGCCTGTCTTCTTCATTGTTTGAGCTTTCACCCTCAACCATGTAAGCTTCTTGAGAGGGTTGAAGGGTTGCTATGCCCCTATCGGTAGGAAATTTGACTGTGCCATGGCCAACAGACACGGCCATGT
>JARYGA010026428.1:0-22161 GCA_030545235.1 Helianthus tuberosus
ACGACGAGAGGGAACGCAGTTACTGAAATACCAACTGGCGAGGGATAATGTGGTGTGAGAATGTGAAACTGTGGTTGTAAAATAAATAAGTAGAATATAGTCTGTAAAATAACTATAAAATAAAACTTTGTAAATAGTGTGTAATGACGCATATTATAAAATATAAAAATGGGAATCGAGAAATCGATAGTTTTGGTTATATGTGTGTTATGAAATTTATATGATTAGTTGTGTATGATTATTATTTATTCGATACTAATAAATTTTATATTAATTATCAGATGGAAAATGCTAATAATGAACTAGTAAATGAGGTTAACCATTCTGAACAACACCCGGAGGATCAATTTATGACTAGGCAAGATATAGAAAATATTGTTGCTCAAGGAATAGCCAATGCTATTCCAGCAATACTTGTTGCTGCACAAAATCTGTTGAACCTCAACAAATAATTCCCAGCAAACGTATTTCTGAAGATAATTTCAGTAATAGCGTAAACGAAGGCGGTAATCATATTAATCATGATAATGAACCACTGCAAGCTCCACTCCCTAAGAAAATGAAACCTGCAACACCTGGTTGCACTTACAAAGAATTTCTTGCTTGTAAACCCGCCGAATTTGCAGGCAATGAAGGAGAGACTGCAGCACTGCGTTGGTTCGAGAAAACCGAGGCAGTGATTATAATCAGTAAATGTGCCGAACACCACAAAGTTATGTATGCGTCAAATCTTTTCAAAGAAGGGGCACTAGAATGGTGGAATACAGTACTTCAATCCAAAGGAAGAAATATGGCTTACGCCATGAGTTGGGAAGAATTTAAGCATTTAATAGAAAGAAAATTCTGTCCCGAATACGAAAAAGATCAAATGGCAAATAAGTTCCAAAATCATCGCATGACAGGTGTAGATTGTCACGGTTATACTTCGACATTCTTTGAATATGCTAGAGTGGTACCAACACTGGCTTCACCAGAACCAGTACTCATTTAT
This sequence comes from Helianthus tuberosus, assembly GCA_030545235.1. NCBI lineage: Eukaryota > Viridiplantae > Streptophyta > Magnoliopsida > Asterales > Asteraceae > Helianthus > Helianthus tuberosus. Next base: position 992 of record JARYGA010026428.1, read on the forward strand.
CGCTATATTTGGGGATTAATTAGCGAAATCCGCAATATCGTTAAAGCTGCGAGACCTTGCACTATTGACGATGCGGTGGAATTAGCTAACACCCTAACTGACGAACTGGTACGCACAAGAGATGAAAATAGGAAAAGGAACTGGCTCAGAAAATTACCCAAGGATTTCGTACGGGTAATAATAGCAGCTTTAAGAGAAAAGGAACAGGGCAATCTTCAACTCCGCCATTCTGCAGGAATTGCAAAAAGAAACATTATGGAAGATGCAATGTAATCTGCAACTTTTGCAAAACTATAGGACATCGCGAAGAAGATTGCAGAAAGAAAACCAGGATCTGCTATAACTATGGAGAAACAGGACATTTTAAAACAGATGCCCTAAATTGGTCAAACCAGCAGACAACAAAACCAAGCCGGCCGACGGAGCTACCAAGAAGAATGTTCGAGCCTTCCAATTAACTACTCAGGAGGCAGAACTCATTCCAGATGTGATAGCTGGTACGTTCTTAGTTCACAACATTTACGCAAAAGTATTATTTGACTCTGGTGCAAACCAAAGTTTTATAAATACTTCTTTCTGCCAAGCTCTTAACTTACCTTTAATCAACCTTAGGCAGATTTTTACGTCGAAACAGCAGATGCGAATTTTATTAAGATAGATAAGGTTTTGCAAAAAGAGAATATAGAACTTTCAGGTCATAAATTTCATGCAAACCTATTGCCAATGAAATTAGCTGGATTCGATGTTGTATTAGGAATGGATTGGTTAGTAGCCAACCATGCTCGAATCCTTTGTGATAAAAAATTCTATAGAGATTCAGGCACCTATCGGAGAAGTAATCATGATTACAGGAGATAAACCACGTAAACCCATGAAGTTCATATCAGTAATGAAAGTTGCTAGTTATGAACGAAAGCAAGGAATAGTATATATGATTTCAGTAATCATTAGTACTAAGGGTAAAGAACTTAAGGAGATTCATGTATTCTCAGAATACCCAGACGTATTCCCAGAAGAATTACCAGGATTACCACCTGATAGGGAAGTAGAATTTAGGATTCATCTAATTCCAGGAACTACACCGATAGCCAAGGCACCTTATCGGTTAGCACCTACAAAAATGTTAGAACTGAAAAAGTAATTAGATGAATTACTAAGTAAAGGATTCATACAACCTAGTTCATACCCGTGGGGAGCATCAGTGTTATTTGTAAAGAAGAAGGATGGTTCGATGAGAATGTGTATTGATTATAGAGAATTGAATAAGGTTACAATTAAGAATCGATACCCATTACCTAGGATTGATGATCTTTTCGATCAACTTCAAGGAGCTAGATACTTTTCTAAGATCGACTTACGCTCCGGATACCATCAATTGAAGGTACGAGAAGAAGACATACCTAAAACTGCTTTCAGAACTAGGTATCTAGGTATGGTCATTACGAGTTTACAGTTATGCCCTTTGGGTTAACGAATGCACCTGCCGCATTCATGGACATGATGAATAGAATCTGTAAACCGTACTTGGATAAATTTGTAATTGTTTTTATAGACGATATACTTATTTATTCCAAAAGTCAGAATGAGCATTGTCAGCATTTGCATGCACTCTTAACTTTGTTAAGAAAAGAAAAGCTGTACGCCAAATTCTCGAAGTGTGAATTTTGGTTGCAAGAAGTGCAATTTCTAGGTCACATGGTGAATCACGAAGGCATTCATGTAGATGCTGCTAAGATAGAAGCAATTACCAAATGGAAGGTTCCGCAATCAGCAATGGAAATTAGAAGTTTTATAGGTTTAGCTGGATACTATAGGCGGTTTATTAAGGATTTTTCCAAAATAGCTGTACCCTTAACTAAGCTAACCTGTAAAGAAGTTAAGTTTGAATGGGGACCTAAACAAGAAGAAGCCTTTAGGATCTTAAAGCAGAAATTAACAAATGCTCCCATCCTAGCTTTGCCAGAAGGAACAGAAGATTTTGAAGTTTACTGTGATTCTTCAAAACTAGGATTAGGATGTGTGTTAATGCAACGCAAGAAGGTAATTGCGTATGCTTCAAGGCAATTGAAAAAGCACGAGGAAAACTATACAACTCATGACTTAGAATTAGGAGCCATAATTTTTGCCCTTAAGATTTGGAGACATTATCTGTACGGAAGTAAATTTACTGTCTATACAGATCATAAAAGTTTAAGGTACATATTTGGGCAAAAGGAGTTAAACATGAGGCAAAGGAGATGGATGGAAATCCTAAGTGACTACGACTGTGATATTCAGTATCACGAAGGAAAGGCAAATGTAGTTGCAGATGCCTTAAGTCGTAAATACCATGAGAAACAACGACGGGTTCGTACTCTTAGATTAAATCTACAATTATATTTAATGGAACAACTGAAGCATTTTTAAGAAACAGCAATCAAGGATGCTGCTGAAGAAATGAAAGGATGAATAAAAGAATTAGAACAAGGATCTGATGGAATTTGGAGATTCCACCAAAGAAGAATTTGGTACCTAAGTAGGGAGAATTAAGAAATAAGATTTTAGAAGAAGCTCATAAATCTAGGTATACCATGCACCCTGGAAACAATAAAATGTACCAAGATTTAAGAAATAACTTCTGGTGGATAGGAATGAAAAAAGATATAGCTAGATATGTTTCTAAATGTCTTACTTGTTCACAAGTTAAGGCAGAACACCAGAAACCTTCAGGTCTACTACAACAACTAGAAATGCCTGTATGGAAATGGGAACTCAAAACAATGGATTTTGTTACTAAGTTACCCAAAACCAGAAAGGGTAATGACACGATTTGGGTAATTGTGGATCGATTAACAAATCAGCTCACTTTCTACCTATGAAGGAAACCTTTAGTATGGAAAGGTTAGCCAAATTGTACGTAGACGAAGTAGTATCTTTACATGGAGTTCCACTCTCCATTGTATCAGATAGGGATAGTCATTTCACTTCCCACTTCTGGAAAAGTTTCCAAGAAGCTATGGGAACCGGACTAAATTTAAGTACGGCATATCATCCTCAGACAGACGGACAAAGTGAAAGGACAATCCAAACTCTAGAAGACATGCTCCGAGCATGTGTAATAGATTTTGGTGGAAACTGGGATGATCACTTACCATTAATTGAATTCTCCTATAACAATAGTTATCATGCAAGCATTGAAACTGCCCCATTTGAAGCACTGTATGGAAGAAAGTGTAGAACTCCAGTTTGTTGGGCAGAAATAGGAGAAAGTCAATTATCAGGTCCGGAGATTGTGCAAGAAACTACAGACAAAATTACACAAATCAAGGAGAGATTAAAGACGGCTCGAGATCATCAAAAGAGTTATACAGACAATAGAAGGAAGCCATTGGAGTTCCAAGTTGGAGATAAAGTACTATTGAAAGTTTCTCCTTGGAAAGGAGTAGTTCGATTCGGTAAGAAAGGAAAACTAAGTCCAAGATACGTAGGACCATTTTCAGTAATCCAACGTATAGGACCAGTTGCTTATCGTTTACAACTACCAGAAGAGTTAGCTAGAGTACATAATGTATTTCATGTATCTAACCTCAAGAAATGCCTATCAGATGAATCTCTGGTAGTACCTCTTCAAGACATAGAGCTAAATGAAAAGTTAAAATTTGTTGAGTAGCCACTACAAATAGAAGACCGAAAGATCAAATTTCTCAAACACAAACGACTAGTGCTGGTCAAAATCAAGTGGGATTCGAAACGAGGACCCGAATACACTTGGGAGCTGGAATCAGAAATCAAGCGAAAGTATCCTCAATTATTCCAGTAAATCTCGAGGACGAGATTTTTATTAAGGTGGGGAGGATGTAACAACTCTCATCAAAAGTCCTAATTATTATTTAATTTGTTCAATAGGAAACCCTAATTAAGACACCCAAGTGATTCTGAGTAAACCCTAAAATTTTCAGAACAATCAGAATCAGGATCAGGGCCCCTAAAACTCAGGGGGGTATTCCCTATTTACGATTATCCATATAAAATGCTGTCAAATTCGAATTTTAAGGTTTCGTCGACTCAGTAAGGATATAAACACACAGGGCTACCCTATGATAGGGTGTGACCCCTCGCGCCACGCGACGCCCACGGGGGTACCCCTCGCGTCACACGAGGGGGTCAAAATTTCAGTATAAATAGATGGGATTGGGACTTGAATTTTGGCACTTGAACGACGTAAAAATTCGTTATATACACCGAGTTATAGTCTATTTACTACAAAACACACACGATTCACGAAACGCTGCCGCAATACAGGGTAATAACTCGATCGCTGCTACGATTCAATGTACGATCGATTAAACTATCCAATGGATGTTTAAGTGCTGCCCACATTAGGGTTTATGCTTTGTCATTCGTCGTGAAATCGATGGATGTTTAAGTATCGTACTTTGTCATTCGTTGTGAAGGTTTTAATCTCGTGAGTTATCGTAAATGCTGTATTAGTTACTGACCTAGTTTGTGTGCATTGTTATTTAAATTAGGTTATCAAGGCTAATCAGTAGGCTAAGCTCTGTTCATATTAAATCTGCAATGTGAGTCATTCTCTTTTTATCAAATTACTTTCCAAAAGCATGTTTATTTTCAAAGTTATAATTACAGGGATTAAGTCTTTGTAGTCACCAAATTACAGCCGGTATGTGGGGTTTTGTATACATTACTTGATAAACTTCACCATTGGACAACGAGTTAGCCAAGGGGTGATATGACCATAGTCAGAGACACCATCGGGCTAAGAGGCTACCGATGGATGTTCGAGTGACAAATACTGTGGGTAGTTGGTTGATATATGGAAACATTGTAATCGCTCTTAATACTGTAAATTATAACAAATGTGTCATTTTAGTAAAAAGAATGATTCACCAGTATTTCCGCTGACAAAACCTTTTTTCAAACATGTTTCAGGTGATCTGTTGTGATCCAGGAAAAGTGCCGCATAGCACTACAAGCTTAAGGAAGTGGCTCAATATAAAATAAAGAAACATGTTTTGTAAAATAAAGGTTTCTCCGTGAAATCATATGATTGTAAATTACCAGGGTTTTATCCCGAGTTGTGAAATAAAATAACCGGGAAATTTCCGTTTTAAAAAGATCCTCATGAAATCTTCCGCTGTTAAAACTCAATTAAATAAATACCACGGGATTTTCTGTCCTGCGGCTCCTGAAAGATGTCAAACCGGGTCGGGGGCCGTGACACTCTAACTCCTTCTTTCTTTCCTCGATGATATTAATGTAGTTATTAATACCCGTTTGCTTGTTCAAAGCTGTTTTTTTTAATTCAGACACACTTTTCTTAAGCTTTTCGATTACAGATTTGAATTCCTTTTCATTATGAGTTAAAGCCATATTTGCCTCTTTGCATTTTGAAAGATCTACCACTAACTCTTGATTGTGTCTAGTAACTACCTCAAGCTTATGTTTCAATTATACACAATCATTGCATACACTAGGAGTTTCGGTGTGTACCTGACTAGTCGAAGCTGCAACATTTGCCATAAAGGCAGTTTGATAAGAAAAAGATCCATTCTCGGTGAAGAACTTCTTCATTTCCTTTGATGCAACTTCAGCTTTCCTTATCAACACCGATTTCTAACTTCTTTCAGTTCCTCAGCTTCTTTCAGCAAACTATCAACCTCATCATCAAGATTTTCCTTTACATCCAAATTTGAACCATAACCACCTGCACTTGAGCTTTCCTCATCCAAACTACCGCTATACCCAGAACTGTCATCATCCTCAAAAAACTCCTCCCTGTGGACATGCTTGATATACTTGATGATCTTAGCATAACACGCAGTTCCTCCATTTCCTTCAATTCTCTCATTCCCCAGTTAGACTGACCAATCACATCCTTCATCAGCATGAACTACTAATGCTCTGTTTGAGTTTGAAGGCCCAGACAGGTTTGAGTTACTTGGGTTGTCCACTGCTACGATTCTCCTTTCATTGTTTGCGTTAGATGAGCTTGATTGGTTTCGGAAAGGATTTTGATTTCCTTGTTTGCTGGGTCGAGTGCATTCTCGTTTGAAGTGACCTTTCTCACCACAATTGAAGCACGTAACTGCATCCTTATCAAAACCGTACTTAGTATCCTTTTTACTTTCCATGCTTTTTCTACCCGTTCTTCTCATGTAGTCCTTAGCTCTTCTCACCACACTTGCAAATGCCCATTTTATATCCATCAGTTCTATTTCCTCCCTATCTATTTGTTGATAGTCTTCATCTGTCAAATTAATGTTCCCAATTTGACCGGCGACTAATCCACAATAGGCACTCACCATTTTGTTTAGATGTTCTATATGTTCCCGAGCACCTTCCACACTAACTTTGGTGAAGTTTGAGGTATCAAATCTGACAGTGTTGGGATTTGAATGTTGAGAGTTGTTGTTCCCATAAAAGGCTTGTTGAGGAGCTGGTTGAGAAGGTTGTTGTTGGGCTTGTTGTGGAGCATGTTATGTGAAAGGAAAATAGGCTTTAGAATCAAATGAAGAAAATGAAGAAGGTTGTTGTTGGGTTTGTTGAGGAGCAGCTTGTGAAAAGGGAAGATAGGCTGTCGGATCGAATGGTCGCCCATAACGGTCTGTAAGAGAACCAAAAGAGTGAGCTGGTTTGGATGGTGGTAGATAGGCTTTTGGGTCAAATGGTTGTCCATAAGGGTTTATATTTGACACAAACGCGGTTTGAAGCTTCGGTTGCTGTTTGGGACTAACTCCGGTGTTAATACCTCCAAAGTATATCTCTGGGTTTTGGGGAACTGGAATTCGTTTTGCCTTTCGAATTTCTTCTTCATCCTTGTTCTCAAGATTTTGAACGAATTCATAAATACTAACCGTATCTAAAACACCGGTATGCTTTAACAAGTCAATGAATTGACTCCATTTGGGTGGTAAAGCATCAGCAAAACGCATGACCATTTCTTGTTGTGAAGCAGTAACCCTGTATGAGTGCATCTCACTAAACAAATGGTAGTACCGAGTAGCCATGTCGTATAAAGTTTCATTTTCCATGAACATAAAACCTTCGAACTCCTTCTTTAACAAATCATGACGAATCTTCCTTGTTGCTGCATTTCCTTCTCCTCTAGCTTCCAAGACGTCCCACAAATTCTTTGTACTTGTACAATATGCGAATTGATGATAAATATCCTTATGAAGTGCTTGAGTAAGGATAGCAAAGGCTTTCTTCTCAAGATCATAAGCCTTCTTATCATTATCGCTCATTCCTGCCAAAGTAAGTGGATTGGAACCTGCTTCTTTGAGAGCTACATTGTATAGTGTAGTAAAGCATGTCCACAATTTGGTATTTTGCCCTAGAATGTATGTATGAAAATGACCTTTCCATGTTGGATATTCGTTCATGTGATTTAGCTTCGGTGGACGATTGTTGCTTCCCGTTTCACTCTCGCTTAAGAGAAGATTTTGAATGCTATGATTTTGATTTGGGACACATGCCCATTGATTTGCGGTAATTTCTTGTTTAGGCATTAATCCTTTGACCCATTGCGAAGGATCTTGGCTTGTACTTGAGTTATCACTCCAATCCCAAGGATTTGAGCTCATTTTTAAATGTTGATTTAAGATAAGTATTTGAGAATTTCAAATATCTAACAACCAGTGAGATACAAACCTTCTTTGAAAAACTACAACTCCTTGAGTCACGAAGAACTACTTCCATGAAGAACTATATCACGAAGAATGGACTCCACGAACAACCAATTTCAACGAAAAACTAGGTTCTTCGTTGACAATGGTTCTTCGCATGTGAGGGTCTTTCGTGAGAAGTCAATTTACGAAGAATGGGTTCTTCGTTGAAGACCAACTCACGGAGAATTGGTTCTTCGGCTATAGGTTCTTCGCCGATGAGTGTTTTTCAAAGGAGGTTCTTCGTAAATTGGTAGGTGAAAAATTGTTAAAAAGGCAAAATCTTATTCCTGCAGTTTGGAAAGTTTTTAGGTGAATGACTGAAAGTGGTTAACAGACAAACATTCGACAGATTCAATTTTTGAAAAAGGTACAAGAATATCCTTCAACAAAAGGAATATTCCGGTGACTTCTCCGGTCAAACCCTTGCCGGAAAAGTTGTCGAGCCAAAGTTTTGCAAGAAATTTCAAGAAAAACCTTATTTTAGCATGTTTCCATGTATTTTAACAAGGTTTTTGAAAAAATTTTGAGCAAAACAACAAGATTTCTTAAGTTTTCAGGCCATTTTCTAACAAAAACTTCAAAAATCTTGTTTCAAGCTCAAGAACACGTCCAAGATGCTTCATAACTTGTTCAAACACACTACTATGCTTGGTTTTCAACAAGAAAGAGAGCCAAAGCTCTGATACCACTTGTAGGTCCACTTGGAGGATCAAGAAACCTACTATCTTGTTGTTAGAACACAAATACAAGTGCGAAATCCTTGTAAATAAGGAACCAAAGCAAAGTAAAGAACACACACGTAACCAAAGATTCACTAATCTAATCTTGATTAAATGGAAGAGAACACATACACATAATGTTTTACAGACTCACCAAGTTCTCTTAGTCTGTTCTTCAAACAAAAGTTGTCTTATATAGAGTCCCAGCCCAGTAATACAAAGGATGTTACTGGGCCCACGAAGAACTAAGGACCACGAAGAACATAGTTCTTCGTTGATCAAAACCACGAAGAACCATTCAGGGTACGAAGAATGTTCTTCGTGATGACCAATCTCCACAAAGATTGGGTTCTTCGTGGAGGCCTGCAAACAGCAAAGGTAAGACAGAAGCATATGCAGAAACAAATAAAGAGAACCAAACACATGCAGACTGCATATATTGCAGTTGCAGTACAAACATACATACATAAACTGTACAACTGTCGTACCAAGTCAAGATAGGAGGATATCTTGACTTGGTTGACTCGACCAAAACATATAGACTCGATAATACGAAAAGACCGTTTCATTACATTACAACGTAAACAAAATAAGAACAAGCAACGGACACAAAAAGTGCATCAACACTCGGATAATGTATTCACTCGTTTCCCGACGAGTCGTCATATACGTTGATAGATCATAATACGACTCATCGTAGTGTTATACAAGATGTAGACATATATATACATATATATATATATGTATGTAGGTAAACGCAAATGTTTACGTATATAAACGTCGTGTCTCGTGAATAATTATAAAAAATAATTATATAGTTGTTGCTTGTTAGGCTCGGCTCCATTTGTTTGTTATCAAAACGACGCGGATAATAATGTGCTGAAATCGTTCGGTAATATATCATATGCCGTTTAGGCGTTCGAAATAAATATAAATAATTATATTTATTTTATGAAATATTTCCGAGTTTCGATACGTTTGAAATAAATATAAATAGCTATATTTATTTTATACAAGTATTGGGTTTTGTTAAGTAGTAACCCGTATTTGTCAATCCGTTAAAACTCGTTTTATCAGTTATTCAAACATCGCCAATATAAATATACATATATATTTATTTTGTACAAATACTTGATCTCGTTGGACCTCACTTTTAGGATATAAATACGTTTCGTAAAGCATCGCCAAATGAACATTCTTTGTATTTATTTCGCAAAAATACTTTGACTTCCTATAAATATTTGAATAACCCGGACAACTCAAGTTGTCGTTATTTTGTCAAAACTCAACAATTACTCAACAATATAACAATATATATAAAATTTTCGTCAAGTATATCAAAATGTAAACTAATACCTAATCGAACCGGGTCGAGCTCGGTCGCGTATAACTATAAACTTCCTAACAACGAAATAATAAACAAAAATTCACGTCGTTTAAATCTTGTTACCGGTTCTCGTGTTGACTGACTTTGACTTCCATTGACCATCTATTGACCCGAGTTGACTCGGGTGTTGACCGAGTCGCCTCGGTTTGACATGATGTCAGCGGCTCTCTTTCTCTCTCCTTCTCCCTATGTCACTGTTGTGGAACCACGCCGCCGTGCGCCACCACCCGGTGACCGGCCATTAAATCGAGAAACAGGGGGGGTGTTGGGGGTTTGTAGGTGTGCGACAGAACAAGCACGGGGCGCCGGAATCTCCGTCACAGCGTCGCCGGCTTCGCCCTAGTTCTTTTAAGATTTTTCTTTTAAGATAATTGAAGAAACCTTTTCAAGGCCCTAGTTCTTTTTGTTCTCACAACTTGTAAATGCATTTCAGGATGATAAATGTGGGAAACGGCTTCTCGAAGACTCGTTGAAGATTTGCAGATCCCGTATATATCAAGGGGGAGTCTGTAAATGCACTTCAGGATGATAAATGCGGGAAACGGCTTCTCGGAGACTAGTTGAAGATTTGCAGATCCCGCATATATCAAGGGGGAGTCTGTAAGTGCACCAAAGTTTGATAAATGCTGAATTCTGCTAAAGTTTCAACATTGAAGGACTAATCTTGCAATTATGTGAAAGTGTCATGAGTTTGGACAAGGGTTCTCATCAGAACTTGTGGTTTTATATGGTGAGAACTTGTGGTTTTATATGGTGAGTACTTGTGTTCTAGTGTGCGAACTTGTATTTCTAAATAGTGGTGAGTACTTATTTGTTAAGTACTTAGGGTTTCATGGATAGTCTTAGTGCGAACATATGGTTGTATTTAAGCTGTGTGTTGTATGCAATCATCAGACATTCAATGAAACAGTGAAATTTTTAGAGAAAACTTCTTATGCAAACAAACCCTAGCTTTGTGTTCTTTATTCAATCTGTGTGATTGTTGATTGTGCATACTCGATGTATTCACGGTTCTCTTCTTCTACACCTTCTGTACGATCAACGTTGCGGTACGAGGCATACGGTGGTTTCCGCAGATCGCGTGTTTGTTCGATTGGTCCGGTTCGTGTGTTTGTTGAAGGAAGACGACCTTATACAACTTAAGGTGGTTCTCATTTTACCCTTTCCCGTGGGGACTAAAGATGAAAACAACAAACCACAGGGAGCACAGCTGTTATTTCCAAAAGTTGGGGACTAAACGTGAAAAAACGTGAAACCACAGGGACTATCCGGGCAATTAACTCTTTACGTTATTTTAGTATTTAGAATTACTAATTATCAGTATTTCAGAGTTTAAACATTTATACGTGTCTAATATTATTGTCTCACATTTTAGCTTAGTTTCGGCTCTGTTATACAATTCACATGTCAAAACATATATTTAAATCATCAATAAGCCAACATCCATTTTATATGTACATAAATTCATATTACTATAAAACCAAATTTAAAATTCGATAACAAGGAAACTACAACCATTCAAGATCTATGCGTATCCGGAATTTGAGATGGTGGCAACATTCCTTTAAGCACTAACAAACGTTGCATTGTCTCCATTTGTTCCGCCATCTCTCTTTGAGTTTTCTCATAATGAGAAATCCTCGTAGCTACTTGTGCCGCTACTCGAGCCTCTATCTGTGCATCTACCTGTGATTGAACCAACATTTTGATTTCATCTAAAGATGTTATATTTGTTGCAGATGAGCTAGCACCAAAAACATCACAAGGAGGTAATCCTACACCGAAGGTCCTCACACACTCTTGTCCACTAGACCTCGTTGGATTACCGGAAATTTGTCGTTTGAATGAATCACTAACTTGCTTTGCGTGTGGTACCCCATAAGGAGGTAAGCCTACACCAAAGGTCCTCACACACTCTTGTCCGTTAGACCTAGTTAGATTACTGAAAACTTGTTTGGATGAATAGCTCATTTGCTCTGCTTGTGGTACCACATTCCACTTCTCATTCATCCTTTCCTGAGATAAAAAAAACATCACATTCACAATGATGAACTTTTAACCGTGAGTCATGTATTATATGTTTGAAATACTAATCCCCCATTGTGGTTCTTACTTCTTATGACCAAGAAGAGACAATAATTATGAACGGCAAGAGAAGCATTAAAACGGTATGATCAGATTTGGAAAACATATTTAACGCATCAATTTGTTGGATTCCATTCAACCTTTCACGCTTTTGCCTTTAAAATATTTTTCTGAAATACAAAACAAGAAGATTGACATTCTTTATTGTTGTCACATAGATCTCAGGGTTACCAAAAGCTTTGATTTGAAATGTCTCTTCAAGGAGAACCACTAACTAATTTACAGGGATAGAAAGAGGTGGAGGAAATGTAACCTGGTAATGGAAAGGCCTGAGTGAATGTAGGCTTAAATCCACCTTATCACGTGACGTGAAAGGGGTACCCCATGCAGTTTTCGGCGCCCGAATGACCTCACGTTCACCCCAAGAAGATGATCCTTTCCTTGAATTGTTGTTAAAACTTGGTTGAGCACCATTACCAAATGTTTCTTCAATCAATTTAAAATACTGTAAATGGATGTTGCTTTGTGCATCCTGAAGATTGAAATTCAAATATGCAAAATTTCAGGAGCCAGGCCATATAATTATAAATTTGAGTCCATAAGCATTGTATGCAATCATTACTACATACAAATGTGCATACTAGTTCCCTCTAAATATCCAGTAAAGTCTAATTATTTATAAAGCTAAATATATTAAATGAATAGCGATAAATCATGCAGCTATATATACATGCATACAAACCTGTGAGCCTCCTTCACCATTATCCGATGCTTTTCCTGTATTTGAACTATCCACTATGAACTCTCTTACTTTGCATAGTGACCTCAGCCACTTTCCTGACTTTGGATGTCGATATTTCTACATGGTGTTTTGTTTTTGGTTACCCTCATAACAGACAAGTATAAATAAAAAAAATAATATTTATAGTAGAGAGGATGAATGGTTTACCTTGTCAACTCTATATCTTCCATTTGTTTCTGTACGCTTATATTTCTTAACAGTCCACCCTTTTAAATTTTTTAGTAGTTCCAGCGGATCTAGAGTAGTTTCATCAATTTGTCGACGTGAAATTATCTGTTGAATAACAACTTCTTTTAGAAACAAAATGGAAACGGTAACGGTAACGGTAACCTACATAAGCTGTATCAAATGCAAAAATATAAATCGCAGATTTGGAGACTCAAAAGCCAGGTTGAAAAAAGTGTTTCTAGGACAATCCATCTTTATAACTAAACAAAATAAGTCATATTTACCTCCTTGATGTTATTGGATTTATACAATTCCTTAAGGCTGAATTCTTTATCATTTTCCTCCTCCACTTCAGAAACACATCGTTCTCTCTTTCGCGTTGATCCATCTCCCTGCATATGGTTTTGGTTTTTTTGTTTCTTCTTAGTGTCATAAAAAACATGACATAAAGTAGCAACGCCAAATAGGTTACATTTTCACTCAAGTCTAAAGGTGGAGACTAAAATAGGTTGCAATGCTAAATAGACTACATTTTCACACAAGTGCTCCATAAATATAATTGCTTTACTAATCAAGTTCATTAACCAAAGTTCTGTCTTGATCATTGTTAAGTTGAGTTATGTCTGAAATGCTTTAGTCCTCAAAGATATAACACGCTTAGAATACTATTTACTCCATCCTATAATATATCGCTGATTTGTTGTTGAAATCAATCAACTTGAACTACTATTACTTTTACGTGTTTTCTATCTTTGAGGAGAACATCTGTTACCTGATTTGTTATTAACAATGATGCAGTAACCCGTAATATTTAAGGATATATTACCTCAGCATCACCAAACTCTTCTTTTGGCTTCCACGATGATATTGGCTCTGCCATGATAACGTTGTTTGGGCATTCTCTCCACTTATGGGCTTCCTGTACTTGCAACAACATCTACATTAATTGTCTATATAAATTGTAGAATAAGGAGAAATATATATATTTAGCATAGCCATGATATTAAGAACAGGAAGAAATGACAACATAAAGATTGAAGATAGGCGGCTGCAGCAAGCCTTTAATGCGTCCCAAAGTTAGAATTAGGAAAGAATATAGAAGTAAGATCCGCATAGACATAATACTAAGAACGCGAAGTAATGTAACCGCAATATCCCAACAGTGCACCACGTTGCGTACATATATAAAATACACAAAAGGACTTATAAAACGACATCTGTTATATCACCACATCCTAAAAGCATATAAGGTTCCTTCAAAAGACGGTTTCCTCACAAGTTCTTTGCCGCAAATTTGATTAAACTTTGTAAAACTGCTAAAACCGAATCAAGATAGGTTTTTTATATTTTTATCTAATGTTTTCTCTTTCTCAAGTACCCGGATATGAAAACAAAATTCAACAAAAAAATAATAATCCTCTATACCTGCTCGTTGTATAGAACAACTTCCATTCCCGTAGGAATGAATGATTGGTTTTCAAGGCTGTTGCTAACCATTTTTCTGTAGTGCTGATGAATATTAAACGATGACAACAAGAATAGAATGACAAGTGACTATAGAGAGGGATTGTGAGATGCAATTGTGTGTCATATTTTGGTTGAGGGTGGTTTTTATTTATACTCATTAGCTATGAACACATTTATTATACTAATACAACAAAAAAATGTAAAATTCATTGTATTTGTAACACTACTAATATCTCCTGATGTGTTTTAAATTAGTTACTCTTCTTGCTCTAAAGCTTTTGGACTAGAATTGAATGCAGTGTTGCATTCCCTCCAAAACTAATTAAGAGTGTGCCTATTGGCACACTAAAGTGCCTATTGGCACACCAAACCCTAGCAAAATTAGGGTTTATCTACGCTGCGTATTGGTCAATACGCAGCGTATAGGGTTACACCAATACGCTGCGTATTGACCAATACGCTGCGTATTAACCAATACGCAGCGTAGATAGTCCATATATCTCAGTGCCTGATAACCAATCATTGCACAGAAAACAATGTGTGTCTATGCTGCGTATTGACCAATACGCAGCGTATTCAATTTTACACCAATGGTCCCTGGATTTTCAAAAATTGACACAAATGGTCCCTTATTTTTGATATATTTACACTTTGGTCCCTGGTTTTTCATATATTGACACAAATGGTCCCTCGTGTTTCATATATTGACACAAATGGTCCCTATCAGGGACTATTTTTGTAAAAACTGAAACTTCAGGGACCAAAATGTAAACATATCAAAAATGGGTAAAAAGGGGGTCTTCTTTAAAGAACCGGCCCTTGCAAGACTCGAACTCATGACCTCTCGTTTAGAACCGCAACGCCTTAACCAGTTTATCCTCTGTCCAGAGCTGTTAGAGTATGAAACTTAATACCTTATATACCCTAGCTAACCAATACGCTGCGTATTGGTCAATACGCAGCGTATATAAAACATCTGGAAAAATGGGGTCATTTGGGTGGGTTTGAAGTATCAAAAGTTTACCAGTTTTATATACGCTGCGTATTGACCAATACGCAGCATATTTGTCAACTGCTGTACAGAATTAGTCCCTCAATTTCAGTTTTTACAAAAATAGTCCCTGACAGGGACCATTTGTGCCAATCTATGAAACATCAGGGACCTATATATATTTTCAACGCTCGTTAGGACCGTACGCGCCTTACGTGCGTCAAAACTAAGTTCGTCGTTAAAATATATATTTTTTTTATTATTTAGTCGAAGTCGAACCGTAAGGCGCGTAGGTCCCTAACGAGCGTCGAAACTAAGTTCGTCGTTAAAATATAAAACGACGAACTTAGTTTCGACGCTCGTTAGGGACCTACGCGCCTTACGGTTCGACTTCGACTAAATAATAAAAAAAATATATATTTGAACGACGAACTTAGTTTCGACGCTCGTTAGGGACCTACGCGCCTTACGGTTCGACTTCGACTAAATAATCAAAAAAATATATATTTTAACGACGAACTTAGTTTCGACGCTCGTTAGGACCGTACGCGCCTTACGAGAGTCGAAACTAAGTTCGTCGTTAAAATATATATTTTTTTTATTATTTAGTCGAAGTCGAACCGTAAGGCGCGTAGGTCCCTAACGAGCGTCGAAACTAAGTTCGTCGTTTTATATTTTAACGACGAACTTAGTTTCGACGCTCGTTAGGGACCTACGCGCCTTACGGTACTACTTCCAGAAGTTTATCTATACAACAAAACACTTTAAATAACCTGCCAGAATTTTATATAACCTGCCTGAATTTCAAAATATAACATTTCAAAATATGTGAAAATATTTACACCGAAGTTTGATATTTACATAGCAAAATACATAACAAAGTTTGTCCATACATAACAAAATGATAAAATACTGCTGCTCCTGCTGCTGCTGCTGCTGATGCTGATCCCAGTCCGCATCCGCAATGAAGGGTAGTGGAGGTAACCCGTCATGCTATCGCTGCTGCTGCAGCGCCGCAGCCACCCACTCTAACAAATAGTTGTTTCTTTCAACGTTTCGAAGCAGCCACTGATGTGACGGGTCAGGACCGGGCCAAACATGGCGTGGGAACTGGGGCGCCCCGGGTGGTCCACGCGGCTGTGGTGGCTGCGGAAGAACGGCGGCCGGCTCATGCGGCTCCGGCGGCTCCGGATCGTGCGGGGGATAAAACAGAGGGAACTCTTCTGGCAGTTGTGTAAGCTCGTATTGCGTGCCGTCCAGTTTCTTTAACCGCTTCCCGCATGGAAAGTCTTTGGTAATATGCATCCCGTTTACTGTGTTCATCCCCATCCGCTTTGGCTGTGTCCCCGGGCCTACACGGCCGCGGTCGTTCTCCGGATGATAGCCCAACGAATGGGCTATCTTGGTCACGTAGGCGCCGCCGAATAGCATTCCGCGCTCCTGTCGATGATGCGCGGAGGCGAAATACTGCGCCAACCCGTGGGCGAGAGCGCACGGCCTCTTGTATAAGAGGCAATATAAAAAGAACAAGTCACCACTCGTACACCACTCCCGGCTTTTGTTTCAAGCAGTGATCGAAGTGGAAATCATCTTGTGCAAATACCTGCATAAATAGAAACCAGTCAGTAAATAATAATCAGCCGTAAACGGGCGTTTAAACGGCTGCAAACGCAGCCGCAAACGGCTGCGATTTCGCTGCTGTTTGCGGCTGCGTTTGCAGTAGTAAACGGGCGTTTAAACGGCTGCAAACGCAGCCCCAAACGGCTGCGAAATCGCTGCCCTTTGGTGCTGTGTTTGCAGCCGTTTAAACGCCGGTTTACGGCTGCAAACGCAGCCCCAAACGGCTGCCGGTTTAAACATCGTTCAAACGCCGGTTACGGTTCGACTTCGACTAAATAATTAAAAAAAATATGTTTAAAAAAAAATTCTGTTTAAAAAGAAATTGGGTTTAAATGGTCCTTGGAGTTTCAAAAATTAACACAAATGGTCCCTTTTTTGATATATTTACACTTTGGTCCCTGAAGTTTCAATTTTTTACAAAAATGGTCCCTGATGTTTCAAAAATTGACACAAATGGTCCCTAACGAGCGTCGTAATAAGTTCGTCGTTAAAATATAAAACGACGAACTTAGTTTCGACGCTCGTTAGGGACCTACGCGCCTTACGGTTCGACTTCGACTAAATAATAAAAAAATATATATATTTTAACGACGAACTTAGTTTCGACGCTCGTTAGGGCCGTACGGTCCTAACGAGCGTCGAAACTAAGATCGTCGTTAAATTATATTTTTTTTATTATTTAGTCGAAGTCGAACCGTAAGGCGCGTAGGTCCCTAACGAGCGTCGAAACTAAGTTCGTCGTTAAAATATAAAACGACGAACTTAGTTTCGACGCTCGTTAGGGACCTACGCGCCTTACGGTTCGACTTCGACTAAATAATAAAAAAAATATATATTTTAACGACGAACTTAGTTTCGACGCTCGTTAGGACCGTACGCGCCTTACGAGCGTCGAAACTAAGATCGTCGTCGTTAAATTATATTTTTTTTATTATTTAGTCGAAGTCGAACCGTAAGTCGCGTAGGCTCCTAACGGGCGTTTAAAAGGCTGCAAACGCAGCCGCAAACGGCTGTGATTTCGCTGCCGTTTGCGGCTGCGTTTGCAGTCGTAAACGGGCGTTTAAACGGCTGCAAACGCAGCCCCAAACGGCTGGGAAATCGCTGCCCTTTGGTGCTGTCGGGTGTTACGACATCTGTTTTGGGTTCCTGTCGGGTGTCGTAAATGAATCGGTGGTCATGCAGCAGGCTTTCCAGTGCCTGAATAGGATTCTTTCCGTCCATTATTGTCGCTCTAATTTTTTGTACCTCATTTTGCACGTCTTTCTGAACGTGCAGGCTGTCGGGGAACTGCTTTCTTAGGGTTTGAAATATGATACGTGGCCCCATGTTTTGAGCAGTTAGCTCCTCCACTAGCTTGTATTCGGCTTTAGTAAATCTTCACACAAAAGCGTGGCCCAACAGACTCGTCGTAGGTTCGTGGTTATGGTTTGCACAGTCCACTTTTAACTCCCACGTGTCATTCGTCACGTCCCGGATCGCGAGTAATGAAAATGGGCAACCGATTTTTTTGCTACCTGCTTTCCTAACTGTTGCTTTACTACGGTGCTCACCACTACGGTCGCACACAAGCCATACCATCCCAGTAGTACCGCCAAAATTTTTTGATCGGCGGGTAACAATTACGTAACCATACTTCTTTCCCGTTTCTTGTACCCAATTCTTCAAATCAGTTAGAGACATGAAACGCTAAAAAAAAGTTACGTTAATAATAATAATAATAACAATAATAACAATAATAATAATAACAATAATAACAATAATAACAATAATAATAATAATAATAACAATAACAATAATAACAATAATAATAATAACAATAATAACAATAATAATAATAATAATAATAATAATAACAATAATAACAATAATAATAATAACAATAATAACAATAATAATATTAACAATAATAACAATAATAATAATAATAATAACAATAACAATAATAATAATAAAAATGATAACAATAATAATAATAATAATAACAATAATAACAATAATAATAATAACAATAATAACAATAATAATATTAACAATAATAACAATAATAACAATAATAATAATAATAATAACAATAACAATAATAATAATAACAATAATAACAATAATAATAATAACAATAATAATAATAATAATAATAACAATAATAATAATAATAATGTGATACCTCATTTATTTGAAACGGATTGCCCGGGGTAGATGGTTCATAAAGTGATGTATCGTATCCACTGTATCCACCTTTACCCACGTATCCACTGTAACCACCTTCACCCCCATATCTATCGTATCCACTGTATCCACCTTCACCCACGTATCCACTGTAACCACCTTCACCCCCATATCTATCATATCCACTGTATCCACCCTCACCCCCGTATCCACTATAACCACCTTCACCCCCGTATCCACCCTCACCCCCGTATCCACTGTAACCACCTTCACCCCATATCTATCGTATCCACTGTAACCACCTTCACCCCCGTATCCACCTTCATCCCCGTATACCCCGTAACCCGGATACGATTGCTGCGTCGGGTAATATGGTTCATCAACAGGTGCATTCTCAGCACCGTATCCACTTTGTTGCACGTACGGAGATTCATACCCGTATCCGTAATCTGGATACACTTGATGCGCCGGGTAATTTGGTTCATCAACAGGTGGAGTGGGAGTCTTGTTCAAGTCTGGCAACTGTGTTTTTTGATCAACGGGGACTCTAGACACAACCTCCTCCTCCTCCTTGGCAGCATTTGCTCCCCATGTGTCGTTAGAATAGTGATTACCGAAATAATTATCGGTCCAAAATGATGACATTTTAACAAGATTGAACAAAAAACGGAACAAATGATTTTGGATCAAGGGTGTAAATTGTTTACTGAAAGAGGAAGATGAAAAAGAAAGCAGAGGATTGAGAATTCGAATTGTGAACAGATGGATAAATAGACTTTCATGTGACACTTCAATAGGCAGCGTATTGCTCTCTACTCCCCGTATTAATTTATTCACGTGCCTGGACAACATCGTATCGATGTCAAATCAGTCTGACATACGCTGCGTATGGACCACTACGCAGCGTATAGGTTTACATGTATACGATGCGTATTGATCACTACGCACCCTATGTCAGACTGATTTGACCATGGTACTAGGTTTGACTGTCTGGAAGTGTACCAACCACTAACATACGCTGCGTATTGAGCAATACGCAGCGTATAACCTAACGAGTGTATATAAGGAATTAAGTTTCATATTCTAACAGCTCTGGACAGAGGATAAACTGGTTAAGGCGTTGCGGTTCTAAACGAGAGGTCACGAGTTCGAGTCTTGCAAGGGCCGGTTCTTAAATGAAGACCCCCTTTTTCCCCTTTTTTGATATTTTTACAAAAATGGTCCCTGAGATTTCGTAAATTTACACAAATGGTCCCTGGTTTTTCGAAAATTTACAAAAAGGTCCCTAGAGTTTCAAAAACTGACAAATATGGTCCCTGAAGTTTCTTAAATTTACAAAAATGGTCCCTGGTTATACGCTACGTATTGCTCAATACGCATCGTATGTATACCTTGTTTTCCGTGCAATGATTGGTTACCAGGCACTGAGATCTATGGTTTAAATACGCTGCGTATTGGTCAATACGCAGCGTATAGGGTTACCCTATACGCTGCGTATTGACCAATACGCAGCGTATTTAAACCCTAAGTGTGCAGATAGGCAAACTGAGTGTGTAGATAGTGGGAGCCCTAATTAAATACTTTTGAATTCATAGATAACAGAAATAGAAAGAAGTTAATTCAATTTACAACCATACATTTAAAGGAATATAATTTATATATTCTAATATTATTGCTTCTAACTTGTAAGCAAAAGGTGGCCAGCAACAAAACGAGAAGATTAATAATGATTCAGGAGTAAGATTAACAGAAACAGAACCCACTTGCAATCGTACCAACCAATTAGTCAGCAATCAACCTAGATGGGGGGTGACGACAAGTAAATCAGGGGCAATTATGACTTTTTCATTATTTTTAGGAGAAATAGTTCATGTGATTCGACCAAATTTCATCTTTAGTCCTCAATTTTTTAAAATCACATGTATCATTCTTGTGGTTTTCTCGGTTGTTACTCGGATAGTCCCTAGAGTTGACGGTCATTAGTTTATCCAGCTAAATGTGTGTGAAATGACTAAATTACCCTTACTACTATAAATTAATAGAAAGTGGCCCCATCATTATTATATAAATCTAAAACCTAGCCCACTACCCTCCTTTT
>JARYGA010026429.1:0-23511 GCA_030545235.1 Helianthus tuberosus
CCGTGCTTAGGTCGTGGCCATTTTATGAATGATGCGAAGGTTATCCGGGACATGGTCATTTAACCCCCAAAGGCCATACACCAAATAATACAGATTAAAACAAGTTATGTAAATACATTAATCACAATCTGATTTAAATGACTACACACCCGACCAAGCGGTATTATTATAACACCGTATCCCAAGCCCGTATAGGGAAAATAAGTTAAAGGTATTTACCTGAGCAAGTATAAATCACAAACAGCATGTGCACGTAGCTTTTACCGGGCTCCTAATCTGGAACATAGGTTTTCAATAACCTATTAGATTCCTAACGGGTCTTAATTAAGCCTAGACTTAGACCGATTAGTTTTAATGGAATATACGGTTCAAAACGCAAAATTAAGCGAAGAGCGGGTTAGAATGTGGTTTAGACCCGACAAGCTTGTATACTTGTTTAATATGGGTAAACTAAACACATTCTGGATTTCGAGAATAAGATGATAAGGTTTGACCCGATTCGGCTAATATATGCAAACTAGTTACATAAACCGATCCGAACGCGAAAAGTGCGTAACGGGTAACCAAAAGAGTCATGAACAGGTTTCCTAAGTTAATATGCCTTAAATATGTTGTGATACCAGTATGATACCTTCCGTTATGCCCAAAATAAATTTAAACTCAAATTATGCCCCGTAGGGGTATTTTGGTCATTTTAAAGCTTTAAAAAGAGTTTAAATATAAATCTGAGTTTCAGGTCTGATATAATAAGCAAAAATACTTAATTTAATAGTTTATATCAGTAGGGTATTGTATATATGTGAAATTTATTATTTATAACCAAACTATGCACCGTAGGGACATTTTGGTAATTTCACATAAGCTTAAAAGGTCAAATCTGGAAATCCGAGTTTAAAACTTTTGCTTACTGTTAAAATATAAACATTTACTAAAAATATCATTAGGTATCAAACCTTATATGTTAAAAATAGTTTTAACTTATACTATGCGTTAAAAACGCGTAAAAAGACGATTTTAAGCGATTTCCGGGTTTTATAAGAAAAGTTGATATCTTTATCATTCCAGAAGGGTTAAAATGTTTTATTTATCATATAAAATCAGTAGCAAAAAGTTTGGTATCAAAATGTTATGTAAAACTCATTTTATAGGCCAAAAGGGCAAAACCGACAATTACCGATTTAAAGCTAGAACCCTATGTTATGCTCAGCCTAAAAATAAATAAAAATCTTCAAAAATCCCAAAATAGTATTTTATATCAGTAGGTAAAAAGTTTGGTATAAAAATTTGGGTTTAAATAGGCTATATGTTAATTACGCCGATTAATTAATAAAAAGCTTTCTAATTACGCTATTGAGCATAACTCCTAATCTAGTTCTCAAACTGATGTGAAAACTTAGGAACATGTTTATATTTCAGTAATAAAGGTTTCTATTCTTTCACATTTTCAAAAACATCATTTTAAGGTCAAAAGGGCATAACGGTCAACATTTAGGCATATAACGGAAACATGCATATGAATCGGATAACTAATGAACCAAGTTGTATAATCACAGAGGGTTATACTAATATGTAACCTGGTCGTAATAAAGCTCTAAGGAATTTCTAAACTATGCTCTAGTGGGTCAGAACTGAAAGTCAAAGCAAAAGTCCGCTTATGCGACTTTCGGTTCCGAACCGAGCTTAAACTGAAAATTGTCGGGTTGAACATGTTTAGATATGTTCTTACATTAATTACCGAGTTATATTAATGATAAAACAGGTTGCATGGCTTCTACATTGCTAATTATGTGTTTATTTGAAAATTAGCTTTCTGTTGACTTTTTATAATTAACTTTGACCCGACAATTGACCTAGTTAGAGTGGGAATCAGAGAGTACCCTTTTAAGGGTTTATTACCCACATAATTACCAACTCATAGGTACTTTCAATTCGAGATTTGACTGGACAAATTATGATTAATCACGAAGTCAAACCTTAATTACGACGGTTTGACTTTAGGCTATTAAACTAAGTAAAACTGAATTAAGAAAGGTTAAGGAAGCTTACAATAGTCCTAAGCACGATAATGGATTTTAAGGAAACTTGAAGAAGACCAGAGAAGCTCCAGAGAATGCCTTGAATGATTTTTGAATGTGCAAGTCCAATGTTGCAACAAAGGGGAGCTTATATATGAAATTAGATGCAACAAGATCCTTCCAAATAAGTCTATGCATGATCCCTGATCAATACAAGTGTCCCTAGTGCATGAAATACCATTGGGGCAGCCCCTGGTATGTAAAACAAGCCATCTAAGTCGGTTACACAGCCTTTACAGGCATCTGTCTGTGTTTCTGTCGCTGCGGAAGGTCATGCGGCCCGCGTAAGACCCATACATGGTCTACGCGGCCGGTATGGGGGCCTAGAACAAGTTAAAACAAGTTTCAAGTTTTGCATTTTGGCCCCTGATCCTTTTAAACGTGGTTTTAACTTTATTTCTTGCATTTTTAACCCTCCAAGTTAACTTTGATGGGCTCCAAGGCATAACCAAACTTCGTTAAGTCCTTGGTTAGTTTTATGATCACCCGAAAAGCCTTAAATTTCAACGTTAACGCTTTTAACCCCTCATATACGAATGTTATCATAACTTTCTCATACTTTATCGAAACCTTGTGAAATTTTTATCACTTATTCTAGTGAGTATAATTAGTCGTTACAAAGCTTCGGGTTTGCTAAAAGGTCACTCAGAGGTTAAAATTAAACATGTTGACACATTTAACCCCTGTAGTTTGTAATCTCTCACTTTCTTTCACAATTGGCTTCGTATGATCCATAATTCATTCGTTTAAGGGTACAAACATCGTGTAGGGTTATTGAAAGGTATAATTATCCATTTTTGACCCTTTGAATCCTTTTACGCACGTAGATCCTTCGTTTGTCAACTTTAGTCCCTCATAAGTAATCTTTTACACGTTTAAAGCCCATGACACGTGTCGATATTATATTGGACATGAAATTTACGAGGTGTTACAACAAGATACAAGAATATATATATTTGGCGAAATATATATACTAAACAGTTATCAATTAATACATCTAAGACACAGTTCAACGAATAACAAATACATACAAGTCTTAACACATATTGAAGATAAAAGACTTGTACATGAGTCATTACAAAGACCGAAGTGTCTAACAAATATAGGACGTTTGTAGGTCGTGACACTATTCAAGACGACCACACGTGAGATCACAGTACTTACAATTCACGAACGCAATTCTGTGAGTTCATGTCCTCTATTCATTTTAAATGCTTTACAACTTTACAACTATCGAGGAAAATACATGTTCAATTGTATGTTAAGTCATGGAATGAAACACCATAGATCATGTGCGAATAGGGTTATACAACTAAGCACCATTAATCCAGTTTGGACCTAGGTACAAGGGGTTTGATCTAATGGGTTTCGGCCAGCCCCACTCTTGGTCGTGGACCCATACAGAAGAGTGCGTTTGTGTCCCAGTCGGTAGTAGTCGACATAAAATCGTCTAGGTTTGGATTGCTTCCTTTTTTGTCACATATATTAATGTCCTTGCAAAACATTAATGATCAACGATTTCATTGACGCTTTACATACTACTTCATACATTTTACAAATACATCTTTTACAACTAAACTGCATGAACTCGCCAACTATTGTTGATGTTTTCAACTTAACATGTATTTCAGGGAATTAATGGACCATGTCAGACAAGGATACAAGTATCAGAACTCTATGCCATCTTTTGGAGGGTTTGCCTATTATATACCTCCTCTTTGCGGTAATATAGTGGTCTAAACCTTAGTAGTTTAAAACTTTCGTTCTGTTGTATGAAACTAAGACAATTTACCTTTCAGTTAATGGTTTGTAACTGATACACTTAAACTCTTGTGTATTCTTTTGAAACAACTATGTAATGGCATTGGAGCATGTTTTATTCATATAGTATGTTCACTTATTTCGATATTATGCAATGAAAACCGACCAGATCACACCTCGCGCTTCCGCTATGAGCGGGTGTGACAGGTTGGTATCAAAGCATCGATTGTAGTGAACCAGGATTCTTTCTCGAGTCTAAGTCTACAATCACTAGGGATCTCTCAGAAAACCATTTAAACATAAACAAAAGGGTTTCATTTGCATAAACATTTTTCATGGTCCATTACAACAAGAATTCACCTCATATAAATCAAGCAAGGACATTAAGCGTCTTAGCCTCTAAAATGGTAGACATGAAACCTTAAGTTAAACAACACGACTCAATTAGGATAACTTAAAATGAACATTATGTGAATCATACATTTCGTGTATAAATGTAAAGTAACAATTAATCATTAATACATATGTCGAACAACTTTTTTACCAGGTTACAATGTCTTCATCTGAGGGTAGCAATGTGTACGACGACGTAGACCCAATGGAGTTAGTATCTGATGACGAGGTTGTGCCGGAGGTTCAGGTTATTACATCAGACAACGAGTCTGCATCCGACGGCGATTTGGATAACTTTCAGCCGTTCGCACTACTAGACGACATTATCGATGACGATGTGTTAGCTATTCCCCCTCTGCTCAACGACATAGTTATTTATAATATCTTTAGTTAATAAAATAATAATAAATTAAGCAACGTATTCCCAAATTTCAGTTGGTAATTTTTAGCAAACTAATGGGTATATCCAATACCAGCAAGTATACCCGACGATATATGATTGAGTATAAGACATGATTTTACTTTTGAGTAAAATGACCAAATAGTTCATGTGGTCTGTCTAAGTAACATCTTTAATCCTCAACTTCTACAAATTACATGTATATTCCATGTGCTTTAACAAGTTGTTACTCGTCTAGTCCCTACACTGGATGGTCGTTAAATTTTCCACTTAAGTCTATTTGAAATTACTACACCATCAATTAAAAGTTAGAATAAAGAAATGAGGGGACCCACATGAATTATTATGTATATTATACTAAGTTATAGACATGTGTATTACACGGGTTGAATATACATATATAATTTATAAATCTCTAAATACATTATATGACTGAAATTATTTTTTTACGTATAATAGTGGAAACGATCAATCAGAGTCGTATTTTATTTAAAAGACTCAACTGAGTAACATGTTTCATTTTTAAAGAAGCAAAAATGTGAAATGACCAAATGTGTCAAAAGTGTTTGAATGCTTAAAATGTTCTTAGTCGTTTTATTAAAAATAAATCTTATATCATTATTTTGATAATATGTTTTTGGTACTCATAAACAATACATCAAACTATACAAAATGTATATATAAAAAATAGAATGCACAATAGATGTTGAAACACCAGCCTATCAAACATGACGCAAGCCTAACAATAGGTGCACTATAAGAGTACACCAAAAGATAAATTGCACAAACATACATGATACATCATGAATAAAAAGGCTACAAATACGGTGTGTTAATGGATTAATTAGAAACATGCCAACTATTACCTCTTAGTTGGTCAGACTTCTTAATAGCTTAGTACAACGTTGCCAAACAACCTCTAAGTGAGTGGTAGAAATCATACTTGATGCGCGCGCACACACAAAGCCTATTTTCCTACAAAGTGTAGGCGGTGTTCTCCTTGTGACATGTGACATATATGTATTTTTACTAAATGGCATAAAGATAATTGACTAGTTAAATTATTTATGGAAGATTTATCTTAAAAAAAGGGAGTAAAATGCACGGATAGTCCCTGTGGTTTGTCAAAGTAACACCTTTAGTCCCTAACTTTTAAAAATTACACTAGTGCTCCCTGTGGTTTACGCGGCTGTTACTCGGATAGTCCCTAGAGTGGATGACAGTTAATTTTCTCTGTTAAGTCAATGTATAATTACGAAATTACCCCTAACTACAAAATAAAAAAAAACAAATTAATCTTTTAAAACCTATAAAAGACTAGCAAACTTTTATTTATTTGAAGGGTCCACCCAAACCAACCTATCTTCCACCATCATCATCACCACCACCACCACCACCTACTACTTCATCTTCAACCTCCACCTCCGTTAAAATCCCCCTAATCACACCTTCTAAATTTCAATTTTCCTAACATACTATCAATATTTAATTACTGTGTCCAATCAACACAACGTCAACCCATTTATAACTTCCACATAGAGCATCGATAAATACAGATTTAAAACTAATCTGAAAGCAATTAAGATGAGAATGATGAGAAAGAACCTAACGGAACACCGGAGGTCAGAAATCTGAACTGAATACATTAGATACGGTAATCTATCAAAATGAACATATAATATATCTATGCCAATCAAACTGCCGGTTTTCGAAGATGGTCACAATCAAACGGCCGGTGGTCAAAGATGGTCACAGATCTGTACAATTGGTAGTGAAGAGGTGGTGCCAAATGGTGATGGCGGCGGTGATACGGCAGTGATGGTAAATGGTGGAATGTTGACGTTGGTTGGGGCACTGGTGGAGGATGATGGTGACGGTGATTGTGGAGGGTGGAATGTTGACGGCGATTGGCGGCAACGTTAAATGGCAATGGTGGCGGTGATGCAAGACTAACAGCAAACCATAGAAGAAGATGAACAGGGTGTTTAGGTTTTTATATTTCAGTATAATAATTAAATATTAATTATATTTTCTTAAATTTTTAATTGATTTTTTCTAATTAGTAAGGGTAATTTTGTCAATTCATATCCAGTTAATACCACAAACTAACGGTCATCCACTATAGGGACAATCCGAGTAACAACCGAGCAAACCACAAGGAACACGAGTGTAATTTTTAAAAGTTGGGGACTAAAGGTGTTACTTTGACAAACCACAGGGACTATCCGTGCATTTTAATCTAAAAAAAGGATATTTTTAAGGAAACAAGATATCTCAAATCAATTCAAAATTCGGCGGTTACTTTAAATTAAGAAGATCGATTCCTGATGCATATTTCATTCGTTTTTTCTTGTTTTTTTTCAGTTGAACTTACATATAAAAAAATGTACATTGCAATGGTTGATTGTGTTCTACCAGTTACAGGTTCATCACAATGTGTTGTAACTTTCATTTTTGTATGTAACGAATCTTGTACAAAACAATTTCTTGATAATGTGTGTTACCAATTACAATCCTTCATGTAGCAGTTACAGGTTAATTCACAATGTGTTATAATAGTTTATGTTTTTAGGAAAAAGATGTATTTGTAATTATTGACGTTGTGGTTTCTAGGAAGGAGATCTATTTGTAATTTCTTGATGTCACACCCCGATATTTTCACGTATTACCGGTGGGCCCGGTGGGGAGTATCATGACGTAGTTGATATCATCATAGTCAAACAACACAATTTAATGCACAGCGGAAGCAAAAGATGAATCACATTACAAACCGAATAAAAAGTAATATCAAAGTATTACAAACAGACTGTAAAGGATCCACAGGCGGATCAAAGATAAATAGGATCATCGTTCAATAGATTATAACACCTAAGCTTGCAAGACTCTTTAGTGATGCTAGGAGTAGCCAGCCTATTCCGTTTAGTACCTGCACTTAGCCTTTTTGGGAAAATACGTCAGTTTACATTGGTAAATACAATTAACCGACTCATTTTGAAAATAGTTTAAGAAAATTGATTTGAATGCACAAGGCAATAAAAATATCTTTTATAACTTGGGACAATTATTAAAAATAATCTTGTATACAGTTTTACTTATTTGTCGTCCGCCAGGACCGGTTAGAAGAGCCGGACAAGATTAACTGACACGCCACAGGTATAATGCCCACAAGGTTGATTCCTTAAAGTGGGTTACCAGTTTTTACATATGCAGCTGTCAGGTGTATGCCTACACCCCGTGCTTAAGTCGTGGCCATTTCAATGAATGATGCCAAGGATATCCGGGACATGGTCATTAACCCCCCAAGGGCCATATACCAAATAAAACAGATTAAAACAGGTTATGTAAATATATTAATCACAATACGATTTAAACAACTACATACCCGACCAAGCGGTATTATTATAATACCGTATCCCAAGCCCGTATAGGGAAAATAAGTTAAAAGTATTTACCTGAGCAAATTATTCAATTTATCTCAACCGTATTCAATCAGCAATTGCAGATAGCATTTACTGGGCTCCTAAATCTGGAACGAAGGTTTTTAATAACCTATTAGATTCCTAACGGGTCTTAATTAAGCCTAAACTTAGACCGGTTAGTTTTAAAGGAAGCTATACGGTTCATAACGCACGATTAAACGAAGACCAGATTAGAACGTGCTTTTGACCCGATAAGTTTGTATACTTGTATAATATGGGTAAACTAAACACATTCTGGATTTTGAGACAAAGTGATAAGGTTTGACCCGTTTTGGTCAATCTATGTAAACTAGTTACATAAACCGAGCCGAACGTGAAAAATGCGTAACGGTTAACCATAAGAGTCATATACAGGTTTCCTAAGTTAATATGTCTTAAACATGTAGTATGATACCTTCCATTATGCCCAAAATGGATTTAAACTCAAATTATGCCCCGAAGGGATATTTTGGTCATTTTAAAGGTTATAAAAGAGTTTAAATAATAATCTGAGTTTCAGGTCTGATATAATTAGTAAAAATACTTAATTTAATAAGTTATATCAGTAGGGTATTGCATATATGTGAAATTTATTATTTATAACCAAACTATGCACCGAAGGGGCATTTTGGTAATTTCACATAAGCTTTGAAGGTCAAATCTGAAAATCTGAGTTTAAAACTTTTGCTTACTGTTAAAGTATAAAAATTTACTAAAAACATCAGTAGGTATTGAGTCTTATATGTTTAAAATAGTTTTAACTCATACTATGCGTTTAAAACACGTAAAAAGGCGGTTTTAAGCGATTT
The DNA here is from genome assembly GCA_030545235.1 of Helianthus tuberosus. Classification (NCBI taxonomy): domain Eukaryota; kingdom Viridiplantae; phylum Streptophyta; class Magnoliopsida; order Asterales; family Asteraceae; genus Helianthus; species Helianthus tuberosus. Next base: position 8,897 of record JARYGA010026429.1, read on the forward strand.
CCGGGTTTTATAAGAAAAGCTGATATTTTTATTATTCCAGAAGGCTTAAAATATTTTATTTATCATATAAAATCAGTAGCAAAAGGTTTGGTATCAAAATGTTACGTAAAACTCATTTTATAGGCCAAAAGGGCAAAACCGACAATTACAGAATCAAAGCTAGAACCCTATGTTATACTCAGCCTAAAAATAAATAAAAATCTTCAAAAATTTCAAAATATTATTTTATATCAGTGGGTAAAAAGTTTGGTATCAAAATTTGGGTTTATATAGGCTATATGCTAATTATGCCGTTTAATTAATAAAAAACTTTCTTATTACGCTATTGAGCATAACTCCTAATCTAGACCTCAAACTGATGTCAAATTTTAAGGGCAAGTTTATAAATCAGTAATAAAGGTTTCTATTCTTTCATGTTTTCAAAAATATCGTTTTATGGTCAAAAGGGCATAATGGTCAACATTTAAGCATATAACGGAAACATGCAAATGAATCGGATAACTAATGAACCAAGTTGTATAATCACCGAGGGTTATACTAACATGTAACCTGGTCCTAATAAAGCTCTAAGGCATTTCTAAAATATGCTACATTGGGTCAGAACTGAAAGTCAAAGCAAAAGTCTACTTTTGCGACTTCCGGTTCCGAACCGAGCTAAAACTGAAAATTCTCGGGTTGAACATGCTTCGACATGTTCTTATATTAATTACCAAGTTATACAAGTGTTAAAACAGGTTTCATGGCTTCTATATTGTTAATTATGCGTTTATTTGAAAATTAGCTTTCTGTTGACTTTTTATAATTAAGTTTGACCCGACAATTGACCTAGTTAGAGTGGGAATCAGAGAGTGCCCTTTTAAGGGTTTATTACCCACATAATTACCAACTCAAAGCTACTCTCAATTCGAGAATTGACTGGACCATTAGTGATTAATCACTAAGTCAAACCTTAATTATGACTGTTTGACTTTGGGCCATTAAACTAATAAAAACGGAGCTTAGGAGGTTAAGGAAGCTTACAAGGGTCCTAAGTACGACTAATGATCCTTAGGGAATGGTCTTGAGCTCCAGGAGACTCCAACAATTGAGTTAGAATGATTTTTCAAGTGTATGCAACAATCTTTCAACTAGGACTCTTTATATAAGGATTTTAATTGATCAAGATGATGCCAAACAAGTCTATGAGATGATTCCTGATCATCACATGTGTCCCTAGGCCAATATAAACCATCAAACAAGCCCCTAGAATCGAAAACCAGACTTTAAAGTCGGTTTAACCTGCTGAACAGGCACCTGCCATGCATTTTCGATGCTGACAGGTTTTAGGCGGCCCGCGTAAGACCTACATAAGGTCTACGTGGCCGGTATGGCTCCCCCATCAGGTTACTAAGTTTGACAGAATTGCAATTTAGGTCCCTGGTCCTTCAAATCTTGATTTTAACTTGTTATTTTGCACTTTTAACCCTCTAATTTGACTTTTAAGGGCTCCAAGTCATAACCAAACTTTGTTAAGTCCCCGGTTAGTTTTACGATCACCCGAAAAGCCTTAAATGATGCTTTTAACTGATGTGTGCAAAATGCAACATATAAATTACATCAATTGTGGCATAAAACTAACCCTTTTTTAGTACTAATGTTGGAAAAAGTGTGCTTTTGTCTTCCTTTTGTATTTTCAGGATTAAATGAGCTCAAATTAACAAAAGAAGTAAAAAGACAGCAAAATCTAACATAAATAAAAGAAAGGGAACAAACGTGACATGCCCGACCCCACGACAACATCTTCCCAAGCAAAACAAGAAGGCAGAAGACTGAACAAGCCCCGTGCTTAGCCAGCACGGGGGCGTGCCCAAGTGTCAGCAGAAAAGACAAAGTGGTAGAAGCTTCTATTGCCCACCACGGGGCCGTGCTCAGCGGGCACGGGGCCGTGGTCAACTATAAGATTCGCAGAATCCATGCAAATCTTCATAGTACAGATATGCTTCTGCACACGGGGTCGTGCTCAGCGGACACGGGGGCGTGGTCAGCTGTCACGGCCCCCGACCCGGTTTTACCTGTTTCAGGAGCCGCGGGACAGAAAATCCCGTGGTATTTATTTAACAGCGGAAGTTTTCATCAGGATCTTTTTAAAACAGAAATATTTCCCGATTATTTTATTTCACACTTCGGGATAAAACCCGATAATTTACAACTAGTGTTGGTACCACTCTAGCATATTCAAAGAATGTCGAAGTATAACCGCGACAATCTACACCTATCATTCGATGGTTTAAGAACTTATTCGCCATTTGATCTTTTTCATATTCGGGACAGAATTTTATTTCTACAAGACTTTTGAATTCTTCCCAATTCATAGCATACGCCATCATCCTTCCTTTTTCTTGTAACACCGTGTTCCACCATTCTAGCACCCCTTCTTTAAAAAGGTTTGACGCGTGCATGACCTGATCATCCTGAGCACATTTACTTATTGTAATAACTGCCTCGGTTTTCTCTAACCAACGCAGTGCCGCAGTCGCTCCTTCATTGCCTGCAAATTCTGCGGGTTTACAAGCAAGAAATTCTTTATAAGTGCAACCAGGCATTGCAGCTTTCATTTTCTTAGGGAGCGGAGCCTGCCGTGGTTCATCATCATGATTAACATGATTATTGCCTCCGTTTACGCTATTACTGAAGTTATCTTCAGAAATACGTTTGCTAGGAACGATTTGTTGAGGTTCAGCAGGTTTCTGAACAGCAGCGACTATTGACGGAATAGCATTGGCTATCCCTTGAGCAACGATATTTTCTATATCTTGCCTAGTCATATATTGATCCCCAGGGTGTTGTTCAGATTGATTAACCTCATTTACTGGTTCATTATTAGCGTTTTCCATCTGATAATTCATATATATAATTTATTAGTATAAAATAAGAAACAATCCAATATAACAATTAAGCGCACATAATTACGTAAACAAATATACAACCAAAATTGTAATTTTTTCTTTTATTTTATAGATTATATTATGCTTCCACATACATTTTTATCTTACAACCGTTTTATTGTTTATTTTACACATACTGATTTTTATTAATATTATTATTATTATACAAACACAGATTCACCACCTACTTCTCCCTCGTCAACTTGCATCTTTAATAACGATGTTCCCTTTCATCATATTTCCATGAAATTTGTCCTCCTATTTCTCGGATTCTATTCCCAGCATCCATTAGTTCTTCGCCAAAATGGCGGAGTTCAGCCATATTCTCATTACTCATCGGTGGATTTGGTAGAGGTTCTGGATCGAAGTGAGGAAGAAAGGAATAAGGACTGTTGAGCAGGTTTTGGAACTGCCAATCATTTGTCCACCATTCATCCATTCCTAGAGGCTGGGTGTGGATTATAGGTTCTGGGATTGCGGGGTCCAAGTTCATTGGTAGTTGTGTTTCAAGAGAAGGGTATAGATTATTATTAATTAGCCTGACGACATCACAGCTCGCCAATGCCCGATTTAATTCCTCCTGAAAAGGTAACTCCTCAACCTGTCTAGAGCTTTCCCCAACTTCCCTCTGGGTTTGCCTAGAACCTTCTCCATACTCTATTCCTGGTGGCCTAGAATCTTCTCCCAATTCTATTTCCAGTGGCCTAGAACCTTCACTGACTTCAATCCCCTTTCCTTTGTCTAAAGGATTTTCTATTTTAGGAATTCTCTTGGCTGGCTTTTTCCTACGTACTCGCCTTCCCCATACAAATCTCTTTCTTTTCTGGGGCTTAGGTTTCTCCAGAGGTGGAGCATTGAATTCAATAGGTTCTTCTATATCTGGTATATACCTATTGAAATCTCTGGAAACCTCTATTTTTACCGGATAGATATTTAAGTTCTGAAGGGCGTCAGACAAGTCACTCATGCTGTTTAACAAAATACACATAATTACTAATTAAAATTTTATAACAAAATTTCATAGATAACCTTTAAATATTATTCATACTGGATAACTACAAAACAACTGAAATTTTTAAACATACTAGAGTTTACTGTAGATTTATTTATTTACTAGATAAGGTTTCTGGGTTGTAGGTAATAAGGTTGCTAAAACTTGAGTTAAAATATTTAAAGATTAGCATTTACTGCTACAGTGGCTAGCATATAGAGATCTACCCATTTTTCATCTAACTTGTCTTCCCAAGGTGATTTACTGGTTAATTCCTGGGTTTCCTGTTTAACCTTCTTTTCTCGGAATTTCTTTATTTTCTCCTGACTTTTCCTAATAATTAAACTTCTTTTATCAGGAGAAAGTGGTTCCTCATATTGTGCCTTTCGCACAAATATTCCTTCTTCAGGAATTACAGAGTGATTTGAGGATTTGGTTTGGGATGAACTTCCCTTCTCATTGGATGACCTATCTAATTTAAGATAGATGTTTGACAGCTTTTGCTTACCCATACTGTACACAAATATTCAAATAAGAAAACACATAATAAAAAAAATGACAAGTAGAAAAATTAAGTATTTTCTAAATACTTAATTGGCTTAAACCAGTGGCTCTGATACCACATTTTTCTGTCACGGCCCCCGACCCGGTTTTACCCGTTTCAGGAGCCGCGGGACAGAAAATCCCGTGGTATTTATTTAACAGCGGAAGTTTTCATCGGGATCTTTTTAAAACTGAAATATTTCCCGATTATTTTATTTCACACTTCGGGATAAAACCCGATAATTTACAATTATACGATTTCTCTGAGAAATCTTTATTTTACAAAACATGTTTCTTTATTTTTAGATGGAGCCACTTCCTTAAGCTTGTAGTGCTACGCGACACTTTTCTTGGATCACAACAGATCACCTAAAACATGTTTGAAAAAGGTTTTGTCAGCGGGAAATACTGGTGAATCATTCTTTTTAATAAAACGACCCGTTTGTTATAATTTACAGTATTAAGGGAGATTACAATGTTTCCAGATATCAACCAACTACCCACAGTATTTGTCACTCGACTCGTTTCTGTGACTATGGTCAGATCACCCATTGGCTAACTCGTTGTCCAATGGTGACGGGAAATAAGTAATGTATACAAAACCCCACATACTGGCTGTAATTTGGTGATTACATAAACTTAATCCCTGTAATTATAACCTTGAGAATAAACATGATTTTGAAAGTAATTTGATAAAAAGAGAATGACTCACATTGCAGATTTAATTGAGGAGAGCCTAGCCTACTGATTAGCCTTTTAACCTAAATTTAATAATATGCACATAACTCGGTTAGTAACTTAATACAGCATTTACGATAACTCACGAGATCAAACCCTCACATCGAATGACAAAGTGCGATACTTAAACATCCATTGAATTAACAACGAATGACAAAGCAATAACCCTAATGTGGGGAGCACTTAAACATCCATTGGATAGTTTAATCGATCGGACAATGAATCATAGCAACGATCGAGTTATTACCCTGTATTGCGGCAGCACTTCATGATCTGTGTGTGTTTTTATAGTAATTCTATGATATCTCAGCGTATGTTTTGAGTTTTAACGTCGAACGAATGAGAAATATCTAGTCCCAGACTCTACTATTTATACATGAAAAATTGTCCCTCTCGCGCCACACGAAAGGTCTCATTGTGCGCGTCGCGTGGCGCGAGAGACCCTATTCTACTATAGGGTTGCTCCGTGTCCTAGTAGCTCAGCTGAGTTGGTCTCGCGTTTATTTTCAATTTCGACAACAAACTGTGTGGATATTACCGATTAGGGTTTACCCCCCCCTGAGTTTTAGGGGCCCTGATCCTGATTCCGATTGTTCTGAAAATTTTAGGGTTTATGCAGAATCACTTGAGTGTCTTAATTAGGGTTTCCTATTGGTCAATTAAAGTAATAAATAGGACTTTTAAATAAGAGTTGTTATATTCTCCCCACCTTAATAAAAATCTCGTCCTCGAGATTTACTGGAATAAGTAGGGATACTTTTTCTTCATTTCTGATTCCAGCTCCCAAGTGTATTCAGCTCCTCTCTTTGAATCCCACTTGACCTTGACAATTACTAATCGTTTATGCTTAAGAAATTTCACCTTTCTGTCTTCTATCTGAAGAGGTTTCTCTACGAATTTCAACTTTTCATTTACCTTTACATCTTGAAGAGGTACTGTAACACCCGTTCTTATTATTCAAGGTTTAACGTAAATTTTACGTAAAACAATCATGTAATTAAGATTACATAAACATTTGGAAATACGGGTTTATTAACACTTTTACAAATCATAAGTTATTCTACATAACGTGGTTGAATTCGTTGTTTAAAATTTACAATGTGTCAAAGTGCGGAAGCGTGTGTCTTTATCGTGTTCGGTTCTTCATTGAGCTCGATCGTCTTTCGGCATCCAAAATGTACCTACATTTCATAAACATGAAATGCTTTAGTCATACTAGGATTAAAACGTGTTTAAACGAGTCTGGTAACGAATATGAAAGGAGAAATCCCAACGTTAATCTCTTGATATCAAAACAACAAATTCCAACCTGGTCTCCACCGTAACTTACGGTGTCATCGTAAGTTACGGTGGCCTCTGAAATGATATTCCCCCACCGTAACTCAGGGGTGTTTCACCGTAACAATATCAGCTCCACCGTAACTTACGGTGGCACCGTAAGTTACGGTGGCCCCTGCATCCAACTTTTCCATTTTGCCGTTATTTGACACGAAAACTTTCGTATCTTTCAATCCGCTTATCCGTTTGACCTACCGTTTCTTCCTACGTGTTTGTAATATGATTCTCCATCAAATAGATTTAAAATCCGACTTCCGGATTAACAAATTTATAGAGTTTTAAGCTTTTGGCTTAAACTAGAATTTACCCATTTTGACCCATTCATGTATTTATCAAACAAACTTATTTGTTTGATCCCAAATTCTCGTGAACCTTTTAATTTCTATATCGCCTATCATATTTGGCTCAAACCACGGGTTTCCTACGCATTTTAAACCCGCTTTCACTCAAGTGCTTATTTTGACCCGTTAAGGACATTTAAGCAACTTTTACGCATAACTCAAACCCATTTCTTTCTAGCATTTTATTTCCACATTAGCTATCAAGTGACCTTCCATCACATCTATATTTGTGATGGTTTTAATGTGACGATCTATCTAACCCGAGTTTTACCCTTCGGATTATCAATTTACGGCAAAGACTCATATAGAGTCTTTTGACCAAGGATTTACATCTTACGCTATTAGACTTATTCTAAGTATTAACTTGATTATAAAACTCGTTTTCAAGCGACTTCTAAGAGTTGTTTGCTTAATTTTGCTTACCAGGGCGTTTTGGTCATTTTTAACCCTTCATTTACAACGAAGGGCTTGCTTAAGCCATGTACGCCCAAAATCTCGTTTTTAACCAAATCTTATTTTCAAAACACTCTGTCTATAATTTAAATCCTTCGGTTTACCTTTTTAGGTAACCGAATGCCCTTTTTACTTTGCCTAGCTCTCATAGAACTTCAAGTTCTAATTTATGAGTTTATCTATAATACGTACCTGGCTCGGATCAACTTATTACCCGGTTTTAATACCTTGTTTTATAATTGCTAATTAAGAACGATGCGGGTATCCATTGGATATCTATTCCTGTAAGCATATAACTCGACAAAAGAATCATTAGTCGATATTGTCAAAAGGTGATGTCTACACCTTTTGACCCGTTTGGCCGAAATGGTCGTTTATCTATGCGAGATGATATTTATTATCGTCTCATCTACATGACTTGTTCTGTTTAACACCGTACGGTCATTTTACTTATAAACCGTTTATTGATTTCGACATAATATGACCAAATTATCGATTTACTTCTTTTTAACCATTATTATGGTTTCTTTCATCTTTGATTTTCTTGTTCCGTTCGACTACACGACGGAACATCATATTTCAATTGTTTAGATATCTCATTCATAATTTATATGATAAGAAAATATTCCACAATTTAAGACTAGTGTAAGCTATACTTACCTTGCATCCGAATTATGCTTTTCCGTCATTCTTGCTTCGTTTGACCCGCTTCCTTCCCCAAGCCTTCACCTAGCTTGCCAAGCGTCAAACTATCATTGTAATTGTAAGATGGTTAGGTTAGTCATAATCATTTACGACTATTCCATCCTACTCTTCTTATATCGAATTTACCATCCGATCATACACTTGGTCGATTTGACTTTTTAAGGTCAATCGACTTATCAACTTATTCATTGCACATTTTCACTCTAATTTCAACACTTTAGTTTTCATTTAGGCATTTTAACAAACACCTAATGTGCATACATTGTTTTTACACATTTTACAACTAGGTAACATGATTTCAAGCATCTATATCACGCTCTTAACATCGATTCTTTTATATCATATAACAACCCATTTCATGGTAAATATGATTTATGTACCCAAACACCTAAATTGTTCAAGTACTTTGTCTTACTAACTAATATGATGATTCCAATCACAAGTTTGACACTAACATCATCATATCATAAAAACCCATCTCAAGTCATGTATGTTCAACACTCAAACTTGTAAATTGTTCAAGTATCTTGTTTCTACTAGCAACTATGATGATTTTAAACATGTGTAAACCATCATCTTCACTACATAATCAAAACCCACCTAGCACATAATAGGTTAATTATCAAATCCCTAGTTTTAACACCAATTCTCCAAGTTTTCAACTAGGGTTTGTTTCTAAACAAGGATTTCAACACAATAGCACTCATAGATTCAATATTCATTCCAGAATTTCGATTATGATTGTTCATCATAATCTCAAAGTATCACCAAATATTAAAATTCGACATACCTTGTGATCCCCACGACTAGGTGATCATTTATATGTGTTCATGCATCCGATTCGGGCTAGATTTGATCTTCAATTTGTTAGTTTTGTTGAAGTTAGGGTTTGAGCTCCCTAAAGCTCTTCCTGGTCGATCCCCACACACGCACACACACTCTTGTGTGTGTGTTGTGTTTTGTTTTTAAGTTTTTAATTCCATTTTCAAGTTACCCGGCTTTGGTCCCTCGTGTTTGGTTAGTTATTAATTAGGTCACAACCTAATTATTTTCGATAATATTCCTACTTATTAACTAGGTTTAATATTCCTAGTTAACTTAGCGGGTCTGGGAATATTTATGACTAAGTTTATTTTAGGTCCCTTTAGCCCGGGCCTTTTATCCATTTTATTTCCTTAAAAGCTTTTATTCACTTTTTATTTAATATTAGGGTTAATTATTTAAATCCTAATATTTACCGGGTAGAATTTACCACTAACGGTACTTTACCCGTCTTTTAGTGCTAATGTGGTTTGATCACCAAACCCATTTTCGGGGTGTTACAAGTCTACCCCCCTTAAAGAGGTTTCGTCCTCGAAACCTTTTCTTACATAATTCATTGAGTTTCAACCCAATGTACATAAACTGAGTAACCTTCTAAGCATTACTCACACTTTGACCATTTGTTAGTGTCATCAGACAAATATGGTAACATCTTTTAATTACACATCTTATGTGTCTTTTATGCGAATTAACGCAATTCAGGATAACGCCTTCTTGTTATTTCGACTTGTTTGGTTAACTTAGTGAAATCCATCGCCTTAAACTTTCGGATTCTTTGTGAATCTATTATTTTCACCCATTTGGATGTTTCTAGTGAGATCTTTCACTTTTACAAACAGACCCTTTCCTTTACGTACTTATTCATTTGGTTCATTCATACAGAACTCGCCACAAAAATGAATTTCCTGATTTTATCTTATGTATTTAGCACTATCTAGATGTGCTATTAACGCAATTCTACAAGGCATATTACCACATACCTTTCGGCTTATCCTTTTATCGTGCTTTTACTCTAACTAACTTCCCAACACTTTGCTTGTGTTGTCTTGTGATCGCTCAGTTTAGGCGATCAATACTTTTTGTTATTATGACCTCATGGACCATCACTACCGTTTTGTACTCACTTACCTTATTATTTGGCTTGACTGAGTAGCCATTTGGCCACTTGGTCATACACGCTCATCAACTATGATTATTTCACGCTAATCTTAATATAGATAGCGTGTTGAACACTTTCTTAATTTAAATATTGACCTTAACCGGCCTCACTGACTAGTCTTATTAGTCCAGTTACTTTATACCCATCTCTCGGGCTACTATGTGATTTTATTTCACATAACTTTCCTGACCGTGATTGTGTTACATCATGTTTAATTTATATCAAAATTTCATTTTCGAAAATATCACTTTTCGAATATATCGTCTTGCGCCTATCAGTGTCAAGACTTGTATCTTTCATGCTTAATATTTAAATTCCTATCAGAATTTATGTTTGTAAAAACATTATTTCTTACTAAAACCGAAGTTTTAGTTTTAGGATCTTCTCTTTAACTTTTGTCAATTATCCATACCAGGATATTGACAGTCCATAATTTATTCTTATTTGGTTATATCCCATTACCGGGCTCATTATTCTCTTGCATTTAACGCTACCTTTATCTGGCTAGCGCTCATTTGTGCCATTCGGCGTTATATTGTATTCAACATGTTTGACCTATTAATGTGAAATCTATCACTTATAAACAATCAACTTTATTCTTTATTCAACCCATTCGACTTCGAATAGTTGAACATATTTACTCACAAATTCTATATACGAGATTTTATAGTCATAACTCGTAATCCAAGTTACTTTGATTTTTCAACCCGCGTTCACGTCTCTTGGTTTACGCATGTGTTTAATTCTTACCCATCCACCGGGTGTTTTACCGAAGTCGTTATTATTGCAACCCTCCCGGTATGCATTAAGACCTCGCTTCATTTTTATATTCCGACTTTGTCTTTAAGTTTGACGTTTTACAAAAACGACTCGTTTAGGGACATATTCGCATTTTCCGGGTTCGAGTGTAAGTACACTCCCTCCCAATGCTTGTCTAAATCATTTTTCATGTTTCGTTTTCTGGGTTCGAGTGTAAGTACACTCCCTCCCAATACTCGTCTAAATCACTTTTCATGCTTGCGTTTTCTGGGTTCGAGTGTAAGTACACTCCCTCCCAATACTTGTCTAAATCATTTTACTTGCTTGTGTTTTCTGGGTTCGAGTGTAAGTACACTCCCTCCCAATACTTGTCTAAATCATTTTACATGCTTCTTTGTCCCTTCATTCGGGCTCATTATCCTGATGTAATACGCTTCCGTCACTCGGTTGTGCGTTTACATTATTATCAAACATTTTGCTTATCTGATTCATTTGGGTACTTTTAAGTTAGCCCCATTCACACCGTCCTTACTACATCGGATGTAAACGTGTCCGCCATAAGAAGTTCATGGTATCATATGCCACTACTTACTTGGCCAGAGTAAGCGATTAAAACATGACACACATGACCTTTTTATAGTTTTCACATCACGCCCTATGTAAGTAACGCCTCTATTTGTTTCTCTTGGAAACAATATCCCGAATACATTTTCTATTCGGGTTTTTCCAAGTTTTTAATCTACATATGCAACTTTCAATTTCTACTTATTTGTTGCATATTACTATTTGTGCGATTTTTTTAAAATGTGCACCTGGTAATGTTTGCCCCAACGGGCGTTCCTTGCCATTAACCTTGTTCGCGGTCGTTACGCGATTTAGTCCTCGGTGAGCATGCTCCTCTCGTCATGCTTCGGACCGTTCCATCATCATATCCACAATTCGTTTGACCCTCGTCGTCTTCAAACGCGAGTGTCCTTCAATTAAAACATTCACAAAGTTAGTAACGTCAACTTCAATAATCGCCCGTATTATAATACAAGGCTTTTTCCACTATATACGTCAACGCGCGTATTTTCGTCAACTATACCAATCATTTTAATTGGGGTAACGTGTATCACACGATAGCCCTATGTGTTGTTTACAACACTTTAGCATGCTAAACTATTAACATACTTGTACTTACCGGATTTGCGATCAAGCTTCGAACCGAACACTATTCTTTGTCAAGAGCATAAGGTTTAAGTCCAAGCATGGTTCCTCCCCACCATACTCGAATCTCTTAAACCAAGGCTCTGATACCAACTTGTAACACCCGTTCTTATTATTCAAGGTTTAACGTAAATTTTACGTAAAACAATCATGTAATTAAGATTACATAAACATTTGGAAATTATTAAAACTTTTACAAATCATAAGTTATTCTACATAACGTGGTTGAATTCGTTGTTTAAAATTTACAATGTGTCAAAGTGAGGAAGCGTGTGTCTTTATCGTGTTCGGTTCTTCATTGAGCTTGATCGTCTTTCGGCATCCAAAATGTACCTACATTTCATAAACATGAAATGCCTTAGTAATACTAGGATTAAAACGTGTTTAAACGAGTCTGGTAACGAATATGAAAGGAAAAATCCCAACGTTAATCTCTTGATATCAAAACAACAAATTCCAACCTGGTCTCCACCGTAACTTACGGTGTCACCGTAAGTTACGGTGGCCTTTGAAATGATATTCCCCCACCGTAACTCAGGGGTGTTTCACCGTAACAATATCAGCTCCACCGTAACTTACGGTGGCACCGTAAGTTACGGTGGCCCCTGCATCCAACTTTTCCATTTTGCCGTTATTTGACACGAAAACTTTCGTATCTTTCAATCCGCTTATCCGTTTGACCTACCGTTTCTTCCTACGTGTTTGTAATATGATTCTCCATCAAATAGATTTAAAATCCGACTTCCGGATTAACAAATTTATAGAGTTTTAAGCTTTTGGCTTAAACTAGAATTTACCCATTTTGACCCATTCATGTATTTATCAAACAAACTTATTTGTTTGATCCCAAATTCTCGTGAACCTTTTAATTTCTATATCGCCTATCATATTTGGCTCAAACCACGGGTTTCCTACGCATTTTAAACCCGCTTTCACTCAAGTGCTTATTTTAACCCGTTAAGGACATTTAAGCAACTTTTACGCATAACTCACACCCATTTCTTTCTAGCATTTTATTTCCACATTAGCTATCAAGTGACCTTCCATCACATCTATATTTGTGATGGTTTTAATGTGACGATCTATCTAACCCGAGTTTTACCCTTCGGATTATCAATTTACGGCAAAGACTCATATAGAGTCTTTTGACCAAGGATTTACATCTTACGCTATTAGACTTATTCTAAGTATTAACTTGATTATAAAACTCGTTTTCAAGCGACTTCTAAGAGTTGTTTGCTTAATTTTGCTTACCAGGGCGTTTTGGTCATTTTTAACCCTTCATTTACAACGAAGGGCTTGCTTAAGCCATGTACGCCCAAAATCTCGTTTTTAACCAAATCTTATTTTCAAAACACTCTGTCTATAATTTAAATCCTTCGGTTTACCTTTTTAGGTAACCGAATGCCCTTTTTACTTTGCCTAGCTCTCATAGAACTTCAAGTTCTAATTTATGAGTTTATCTATAATACGTACCTGGCTCGGATCAACTTATTACCCGGTTTTAATACCTTGTTTTATAATTGCTAATTAAGAACGATGCGGGTATCCATTGGATATCTATTCCTGTAAGCATATAACTCGACAAAAGAATCATTAGTCGATATTGTCAAAAGGTGATGTCTACACCTTTTGACCCGTTTGGCCGAAATGGTCGTTTATCTATGCGAGATGATATTTATTATCGTCTCATCTACATGACTCGTCCTGTTTAACACCGTACGGTCATTTTACTTATAAACCGTTTATTGATTTCGACATAATATGACCAAATTATCGATTTACTTCTTTTTAACCATTATTATGGTTTCTTTCATCTTTGATTTTCTTGTTCCGTTCGACTACACGACGGAACATCATATTTCAATTGTTTAGATATCTCATTCATAATTTATATGATAAGAAAATATTCCACAATTTAAGACTAGTGTAAGCTATACTTACCTTGCATCCGAATTATGCTTTTCCGTCATTCTTGCTTCGTTTGACCCGCTTCCTTCCCCAAGCCTTCACCTAGCTTGCCAAGCGTCAAACTATCATTGTAATTGTAAGATGGTTAGGTTATTCATAATCATTTACGACTATTCCATCCTACTCTTCTTATATCGAATTTACCATCCGATCATACACTTGGTCGATTTGACTTTTTAAGGTCAATCGACTTATCAACTTATTCATTGCACATTTTCACTCTAATTTCAACACTTTAGTTTTCATTTAGGCATTTTAACAAACACCTAATGTGCATACATTGTTTTTACACATTTTACAACTAGGTAACATGATTTCAAGCATCTATATCACGCTCTTAACATCGATTCTTTTATATCATATAACAACCCATTTCATGGTAAATATGATTTATGTACCCAAACACCTAAATTGTTCAAGTACTTTGTCTTACTAACTAATATGATGATTCCAATCACAAGTTTGACACTAACATCATCATATCATAAAAACCCATCTCAAGTCATGTATGTTCAACACTCAAACTTGTAAATTGTTCAAGTATCTTGTTTCTACTAGCAACTATGATGATTTTAAACATGTGTAAACCATCATCTTCACTACATAATCAAAACCCACCTAGCACATAATAGGTTAATTATCAAATCCCTAGTTTTAACACC